>APFE031744457.1:7551-19046 GCA_000404065.3 Pinus taeda | reverse complement strand
GAGGTGTACCCATAAACCCACTTTATGGGGTCCAGGGAAGCGCCCTGGAAAATTTTGGTTTTGGACCCTATGTTAGGATGGGCTAACCCACCTATGGTTTTGTGCATGAATTTTGCACATGTTTTTGGACGCGATGGTTTTTGGTCCATGCTTTTAGACGCGATGGTGTTCAGTCCATGGTATTGGATGCTTTGGCATGTATAAATATGTATTGTAACATTGAAAGGAACATAATGAAAAATCAAGTTGGTAGTCCCGGTTTTGGGATCCAGTGGGAAAATATATGTGTATATGTGTTTTATGTGTTATGCTCTCGCATTTTTTATTTTTTTTTGTTTTCGAATTCATATGTAGGTAATTTTTGTACGGTGTTAAAACCTACACAAATAACTATAAGGTAGAAGATTGTGAATGGCTTGTGGGAAAAATTGAGAGGAAACTTTCTACATGGACTCATAAATGGATTATCATTTGGGAGGGGGGGGTTGATTCTTGCAAAATATGGTAGTTTATTGGATGCATATCATTTTGTTTCCCAGATCTATTTTGAAATTGTTCAAACCTATTATTACCAAGGCTATATCAAGTGCTCATAAAAAAGTCATTTGGTCATTCTAAAGAATATTTCTATTCGTAAACATGTTGGCAGTTGAGGGTTAAAAAACCTTCAATGGTTTGGTTGGACTTTGGTGCTTAAAAGTCCTAGTTGTACACTATTTTGTGAAGGTATTTGGTAGGAGGTTATTCATGATAAATATTTGATGGGAACTCAAACTGAGTAGATTTTTCAACCAGTTAGTTCTTCTAAGAATACATTAGTTGTCTAGAGGTCACTTCTTTCTATTAGGAAATGGTTGTTGGAGAATGCAATTTGGAAGGTTGGTAACATGATGAAGGTGTGGATAGGGATTTATAGGATTACAGGTTTCACTTATGAAATGGAATTTCTACAACATTTTGTGTGTATGCTACATAATAGAGGAATATATTACATTAATCAGGTCTCAAAGGGGGTTAATCCATTTGGTAATTGTACAATTTGGATGTTGGCTATTGATCTAGGTTTTAATGGCTTTGAGGCATACATTTGGAACTGTTTCATACAAAACCTCTTACTGGCTGGGGTGAGATTGAATCAAGAAGAGGACTTTACACAATGGAATGGATCAACTATTAGTGTATCGATCACAATAAAAGAGGTATATAAGTTTATTGCAGATTAGAGTGTGAGACCAGATCATTATGGTGGTACAATATTTTGTGGCAATGGAAATTACCATATAAACTTAAGGTGTTTGGATGTTTGTGCTTGAATAACAAAATATTTGTTGAAAAGTGTAACTAGGTTCGATCTTCATAATGATATGTAATTATGGTTTTATGTAATAGATGTAAAGAAAGAAAATAAAATTATTGTAATGCTTGCATCATGGGTTTCATGAGAAAGAGATTTTCTTTAGTTGAGGCTCCCGTTGAGAGCCCTTAGGGATATTTTCATCCAGTCATAAAAGTCTAAAAGAGTCATGGTCATGAAGACATGTTACACATTGTAAAGAGTCATACTTGTCTATGTAAAGTTATTCTCCAAGACCTTGTCACGAGCCCTCATCAAGTCAACCTACAATGAAGGAATAATCTAGAAGATGAATCGGCCTTTCTCCAAGGGATCATGTCGGCCTACTCTAGAAGATCATGTCGGCCTAATGGACATGGAAAAACCGGTATATATACCCATATTCGGCCTCATTAGAATAAAAAAAAATTGATGAAGCAAATCTACAAAAGAAGTGCGAGAAACATAATTGAAGAAGCATATTCATCAGTGAAGCAAGGAGGAAGGAGAGCGAAGACAGTTGTGGATTGTTTTTGGCTAGTTCACCCCACACGTGTGAAGGTAGCATATCCAAAGGTCTTAAGAGGAGGTCTAAGGATTGCAGTCACATTGAAGTGCTCTTCTTTGGGTGGAAATCTACATTATAGGAACCTGAGTAAGAAAGGAAAGAATCTCCTTCAAGGAGGAGACTATTCAAGTAGAAACTTTGATCTAGGGTTTCTGCTGTTAAGAAAAGGAGTTGCAAAACGACAAGGAGAGGCTGAAATTCTAGAGGAAGCCGAGAAGGATAAGAAGAAGAGCAGGATTGAAGAAGAGGCTAGTGACTTGGTCTTGGGAGGAATCTAGTGTCAAGGGTATTTTTCATGGTCTTGGTATTCTCAATTGAAGATATATAAGAAGAATTTTGTTTGAGTTTTCCTCTCAAAGAGTGAGAGGTTTTGGCCCTAGCTGAAAAGCATATATATTGTGTCTCTTGTCTCTTTATTGTTCATGATTTGGTAATTATCTTGATGAAAATAACACAATAATAACTCAAGAAGAGAAGATCATAATCAAGAAGTAAAAATACTATCACAAGTAGATAAATCACCTACCTACTGATGCCCTAGATTTCTCAACATGGTATCATAGCTAAGGTTCTAAAGTCAAGAAGGGGGATCTAATCAAGGAGACACACAAGGATTGAGTTTTTCAGAAAGGGATCAAAGAAAAACAAAGAGTACCAAAGTGAAAGTTCAAGATCCACATCATATCAAAACCCTAGATCGAAGAAATCTACTTCACTAAGAATCTTGAATCATCATCAAGAAAGGAGCAAAGAAAAAGTCAAAATCCTAGAAGCATTTCTAAATCTTCACTTATTCACCATAAAATAAGTCGAATTAGATTGAAGAATAGAAAGATAAATACATTTTCATCATCCTCTATAAGTTTCAAGGCAGGCTTCCCCTTATTGAAGCAAGGATCTCATTATCCTTAAAAGAAGACCATTCAAGAAGCATCAAATCAATAATCATCAAAAAAGGAATAAAAGTTAAATATTCTATTTTCAGTTAACAAGTAAGTACCTTTTTATTACAATCCAATCTAGTAAAATGACTTCATGTTTCAAGGAGAACTATAAGTTGGTTGGGACATGGAACTTCCTTGCATGGAAAAGAAGGATAGACATAGTCCTCGTAGTAAATGAAATCATTGATCATGTTCATGGAAAGGTCTCCAAACCATCTGAAGATCAATCACTATCGTAATACATGGAAATGGATCTAAGGGCTCAAAATATTCTTAAGGAATCTATCAAAGATTCCCTCATGCCCTATATAGCTGAGCTAGAGACATAAAAAGAAATATATGATGAACTGATAGAACTATTCTTTGAAAGTGAAATAAGAAATATCATATCACTTAGATCTGATCTATATAAATTGAAGGTATCAAAGGATGAAGGGATATCTTCATGTCTCTCAAAAGCGTCTCAAATAAAAACTCAACTACAAGATTTGGGAGTGGTATCTGATAAAGAAATTATCTCCATTATTCTAAATGCATTGACTAATGAAAAAGGTGAACTCGTATCTAATAAGGAAGAGGAAGTTATCCCATTTCATCAAATTGTGGTCTTTGTGCAAGATAGAAGAAGACAGGTTGAAGGAAGAAAGTGATAAAAGATCAAATGAAAGGGGTCAAATAGTGACAAAAATAAAAGGAAATTTTGGTAATTTGGTCCTCAAAAGAAAAATAAGAACATGGCTAAGGTTCAGCGCTATATATGTCAAGAATATGAGAACTATAGAAGATATTGTACTAAAAGGAACGATAACAAGAGAAATAAGGAAGAATCCCATGTTACCGAAGAAGTGGAAGAACCTGAGTCGAAGAAGCCTAAGAAGGAAGAAGTGAGATATCTCTACTATGACTAAGAGAATATCCTTCACTAAAAGGTACTCTTCTGTGATAGATAGGAAGCTCTATAAATAAGATAGGATGCATCATATTAGAGAATGGCATCATTAGAAGTAAGAGCCCGTGACATATGTAACATGAAGGATGTCTAGAACAAAACCTATGGTAGTCAACTATGTAGGGTATAACACTTGGAAATTGCATTAAGAGCTCAAGTAATACTTATGGAATAAGGAAGAAGTCATATAGGAAAAGGCTCATCATACATCATTCAAAAGGTAACATCTGCAAGATAGGATATGTAAGATCCTCAAGATTCTTTGATGGAATCTTCATTGTAAGGTTCATCAATCATGATGGAAGCAAGCATTCATCAATAATTCCAAACTTGTGGAATTCATGAGATGGCAGTATGATGACATAATAGTGAAGCAGATCTAGGGGATGAAGTCCCTTCATTCAAACAATTTGTTGTATAAAGTCTGGATGATCCAAAGAAAAGATGAGGTATGTATGCTTACACTTGATATTATGGAAGGCATGTCACATGGTTGCAGATATCATGAACTATTTCTCTATCTTAAGAGCATGATCAAAAGAAAGGATCTCATCCCTCAATAGGATGCAATACTGCATGGGTCACATATTTACTAGATGAAATCAAAATAACATGTTCTCATATGTAGTATGAGGTGGTTGACTACAATTAAGGAGCTTTGATTGGAAGATCCTAGGAATGAAATGTGTGAAGGAAGGAAGGAAGAGATCGTGAAATATGCAACAATGGTAAAAGTAGGCAACATATGAAAGACCAAGAAGACTTGACTAAGATATCTCCCAAAAAGATATGAAGACTCTGGTGGAAGTGTTGTGGCCACAACCACCACCCTATCAAAAGTTTCCTTGGCAGCAATTTTGAATGGGTCCCCTAAAAGTTGATCTCTCACCTCTCTAAATGATATGTTTTAGCCTAGAGACTTTAACTCGTTACCGGGTCAAACCTTCAACTCCTAATGGTTGAACCCTCCATTCATTTCCTCCATCATAACTCTTCCTAACCCTCCAAAAACCTTCTATCGCACCTCATTCCCATTATAACTCTTTATAATGAAAATCCTTCATCAATATGCATAAATCACCCCTTTTCGCCTACCGCAATCAACATTAAAACACAACACATACATAGCTTCTGGACCCGACGGTTTTATTAACCAAAATGCATATATTTCGGGTCCAGAGCCCCATCGCACATCGCTATCGGCGGGGTCCCGGGCTTTTATATAAGGCGCTCCACTGTCTTCCGGACTCGACGGCATTATCAACCATATTACATATATATATCGGGTCCGGAGCTAAATCGCTTATCGCTATCGGGAGGTCCAGGGCTTATATATATATATATAGATAGCGCGCCACTATCTACCGAACCCAATGGTTTTATTAACCATGATATATATGTTTCGGGTCCGGAGCCCCATTGCTTATCGCTATCGGGAGGGTCCAGGGCCTATATCTAAGGCACACTACTATCACCTGGACCCGACGATGATTATTGACCAGGGCATATAATATTTCAAGTCCGGCCTTACGGCCGGATGCGGGTTTTCTCGTATAATCTTGTGTTTTACGAAAAGTGTTAAGGTCGAGGTTTTTCAAAGAAAATCATACATTGCGGACCCACCAGGGCTATTAAGTGCAGTATATATATATTTCGGGTCTGCCTTCCCTGATCGCTTATCAAAATCGGCGGAGCCCAGGGAGTTATGTAGTTAGCGAAGGGGTGATGACCAGACCCACCGATAATTATAGGCTCGGGTATATAAATTTTCAAGTCTGGCCCTATGGCTCAGCCATGGGGTTTTCCCGTGTTTTCCTGTGTTCTTTGACAATATGCTAGGGTCGAGGTTTTTCAAAGAGGAGCTTATGTTGTGGATCTGAAGGGATCATTAAACATGACTCATATGCATTTCAGGTCTGCCTCCCCAATCCTCCACCGTTGATCTACCTTTTGTGGATCCAACGGTCCACGCAGATTTCGGGTGAACTAGTAGCTCAAGGAATACCCGCCCGAAAAGCGATATCCTCTTTCCTCCTAGTTGCTACGTGTCCTTTGAACAGTGGAATCAGGGGCCATCCTCGCAACACCAGCTACCACTTAGACCCCTTCCGAAATACCATCTGGTTATGTGTTATGCCATGATTTTCAATATAAATCAGATTTGCACTCGCGAGACTTAATCAATGCATAAATTAAAAAAATCAAGGGCTGATTCTTTCACATTTGATGTTATAAGCATTTAATGAAGGCAATATTCGTGTTTTGTAAGCATGTTTTCCATATTTATCACAATCATAGCTAATATGAATTATTCCTGCAGGCAAATACGAGTAGACCCGGGGACAGATAAACGGAAGCTATATCAAGATGACACCTCCGCACCACTGGTGTCAATATTGCAAAAACACACTCTCTAAAAGGGAATACGAACCGCCATAGTGCATAATGAAGGCACTCTCTGTGTTCAGCAGAAGCACTCATGACAATGTTGATCAATCAGGATGCCATTACTTCCAAACACACATTCAATCATGTCAGATGTGGGATCATGAGCGCAGTGTTTTCGGTTTCCTTCAGGAAATAATAAGGGATAACATCTGCTGTATACAGGTGTGAAGAGATGACATGCAGTCATTCTCTTTCAATCAACATCTATTCATCTCTCAGGAAAGGAAGCACTAGAGTGATAGGAAATGCCCTCTACGTGTCAGCAATTACACTGATTGTTCTGCATCTGTGTGTTCTGATCTGTATATTCCAGAGAATAAGGGGAAGGCGAAATGATGAAGGGAAGACCGAGAGTTATTTCCATGTGTATAAGTATTACCTCTGGATAGGGGATGAGGTCTTTTTGTTTGGATAAAACATATTTGATTTATTATGAATAAAGGAGACTATTTGGTTCAATGAGGAGCCTTTTGTTTCAGTTTTAAGATCCTCTGCTTTTATGTGTTTTGAGACAGGGTGTTGTTGTTGGCATAAATACAAATGTGTTTGTTTTTGTGCATATTCATAACAATACAGCTTATAATTAGTCTTTGTTGTTTGAATGTAATTCTTCATCATATTTAATTCACAAGTAGCCCCTGATTTGAAACTATGTTAGACATCAGTTGCAAGATTTACTTCTATAAAAGGGAATGTGTATTCTTGTATGAATGATTGGATTGCAATTAAGAATTGATGCAACCTTGTTCTTATGTGAACCAGTAATTGATTCATTTAGACTTGGAATTCATATATGATGTTTAACCTCTCTTTTGTCATACTCGTGTAGGATAGATTAGGATAGTTAGGACATAGACTAGAGTAGTTAGAAGAAGTATAGATAGGATTCAATACATAGAGGTTAGCTTCTTGTTTTTGTTGATTTAATTGAAGTCTTCTTCCCAAAAGCAATCTTTTAATGAATTTAACAATTTACAGGTCCCTTAAAACCTGTTGGAACTAGCCATTCCAAATGAAAGCAGGTCTAATTGGGGTCTGTGATTGGGTTAGTTCCCCTTGTTAGTATAGCGAAAATTCGCCATGTCAACAAATTGGCGCTAGGAGGAGGGCCTGAACTGTCCACAACATTTTATGATTTCATCTATAAATGTCGTGCATGGACTCGAAAATATTAATGCATGGATAGTGAAGGTTGAAAAGACCCTTTCTCTCATTCCAAAAAGCCTCATTTTGAAGAAGAGACACTGTGGGAATATCCTGTCACTCAGGAAAAACCAGTCATAATACTTACTTGGGCTTACGCTCGTTCCCTCTCTCAGCTCCCCATCTTTCACTCTCTACCTCTGACAACTAAAAGAAAGCCAAGGATATGCTCCATAGACGAAGAGACATCTACAACCCCGTCTCTTGAAGATATTGTGCTTGAATCCTTGCAAATTATTGACACCCCTGGGGAACAAATTCCTGAAGATCCACTCTCTGAAGGTAATCCCTAGCCCGATTTGGGAAGTCTTAATAAAGAAAGCCTTGAAGAAACCTTCAACCAGAACATCCCTATCCGCGATATGGCTAATATTCCTCAACCCAGTGGGAACCAACTCCCACCTCCTCCCAGAGCACTTTCTCCCTGGCTCGCTCAGGACGCCGTAGCGGTACCTGGGCAGCAACATCCCTTACCCAAGAATGCAGAAAAAGTACTGCCTAAATTCAGCCCTGAGCGGGGAGACACCACTAATAACCATATTCACTCTTTCTTCCTGGTCGTGCACATGCTAGGGGTAGCTGATGAAGATATAGTATGTCACCTATTCCCTTTTACCCTAATTGGTGCAACTTCCACATGGTACTTTAGCTTGAGAACAGGATCAATCACCTCATGGGCTGCCTTTCAACAGGCCTTTTTAGAAAAGTATGGCGATGAAAAAACCCCTGTGGCCTTAGTTCTAGAACTATCTTGTTTGAAAATGAAAACCAAAGAAAAGGTCAAGGATTTTAACATCTGATTCAATGCCCTATTTAACAAAATCTCGGATAACGCTAGACCTACTGAGGAGGCACTCATGGAATTCTACATCACTGCTCTCCCTGTCCCTACTGTGATGTGGGTCAAAAGGAGTAATGCAAAAACCTTACAGAGTGCTATCGATGAAGCAGTAAAAGTCGAGAATGAAATGATCAGTCTCACGGCATGCCATCATACAACCGGAGAAAAGAAAGCCTCTCAAGCATCCAAGAATAATAATGGGAGTGATAACAAAGGGGCTAAAACCAAAGAAAAGGGTACCACAGATGTGGAAGGTTTGCATCGGATCATTAAGAAACTGACAAACACAGTCATCGATATGAAAAGGAATTCTGGAGAGAGTGCAAGCAAGAGTGTAGGAGAGTATAACAACAGAAAACCTTTCAAACCTTTCAAACCTTTCTATCGTAAGAAGACAGAAGGTGGTCATGGTCCACTTGCACTGCCTACTCCACCCAATGAAGGGAATTTAAATACAGAAGAGTTGGTTCTTATTGAATTGATCCTTAACCAAGAAGAACCTATAGTGGAGCTAGAGCCAGAACAAGAAGATGAGGAAGAATACCAAGTGGAAGAGCCCTTGGAAGAAGAATCTCAAATCAATGTACTGTGGGATTTCTATACAAACGAGAACGATGATGAACAATGAGACAGTATGGCAGAAATTCACACTAATGAAATCCATACACAAAGTAAAGGGCCACTTGCAGGTGTGATGAAGCCTATAGACCAGACAAAGAAAGATGTTCTCCCTGTGAAGGCATCCAATCCCAAAGTTCATGTTGAGAAGGGTAGACCTAGTGGTCAGTCCAAGAATACCCTAGTTGCAAACCATCCAGAGAAAGAAAATGCATCTCCAAATGCAACGAAGGTGACTTATAATGGTAAATTCCCACCTAAGAATGGAAAAACTGGTATGTTTATGTTGCCCTATCATGTTTATAACATTGATTACAATATTGTGGATGATCTTAAGAAATCTAGGGCTAATATCACATACTTTGATTTGCTGAAATTAACACAGCAAAGAGATTTTCTCTTGAAAGCTATGAATGAGTGGAACTACAAAACTCCCACCATCTCGAGTAGCCAAACCCATAAGTTGGTCTCCAGACCTATTAGTACTCCCAGCACAGCCCAAAAGCCAGCAGCCATGGAAGCCACCCTATCAAAAAAGAATCGAAACCCCCAAGATGTCAGTGTAGCCATGATAGGAAGGAAATCAAAATCCATGACTCCCCCTTTCCTAATCACATTTGAAATCTTCAACATGAACGTACACAATTGCTTGGTAGACTCAGGTGCCTCGTCCACTGTGATGCCTTACGCTGTTGCTAAAAGACTTCATGTGATACCGGAGAAAACTAGAACTCGAATCATGCAATTTGACAGGACAAATGTGAAAGTAATTGGGGAATTGAAATATGTATTGATTCGGATGACTACTAAACCACGGTACACACAATTCATTGATATAGTTGTAGTCGACACACCCGAGGCTTATGGAATGCTGCTTAGTATGGACTGGTCAGCAAAACTGAATGGATACTTCTCAACTGATTAGTCCCAGCTCTTGCTGCCTCAGAAGGGGAAGGGTGATATGCTAAGAGTTGATCGTGAAAGATACATGAAGTATGTGGTGACAGAGCTAAATGGTCCCAATGAACCTGTAATGTTTACCAACTCTATCCTTGGGAAGTATAGTTTCAACTTTTGTGCCACAAAAACCTATTTTGGAGAATTCCATGCAGAAATAAGTGAAGGAACTACAATAAACACACAGTTGGAAGCTCTACCGTGCAATCCAACTGATGAACCACCTTGTAATATAGTAAATGATAGAACTAGTTTCGTAGGAAGAAACTCGATTGATGTAACACTAGACTCTATATTTTCGACACTCTATTTTGATGGCTCTAACTGCCTTGAAGGTGCAGGTGTTGGGAGCGTTCTCATTGATCCACAAGGGAACCAACATCTGATGGCCAACTGGTTGGAGTTCATGTGCACCAACAACATGGCAGAATATGAAGGCTTGCTGCAGGGCCTGAAGAAAGCCATTGATATGAAAGTGAAAAATCTTAAAGTTTTTGGTGACTCACAGATAATCGTGGACCAGGTAAGGAAGAGGATACACTGCAATTCGCCACACCTAGTAAGATACCAACATGAGGTATGGAACTTAATTGGTAGTTTTGATTCTTTTAATGTTTGCCATATTTCTCACAATTATAGCTAATATGAATTATTCCTGCAGGCAAATATGAGTAGACCCGAGGACAGATAACGGAAGCTATATCAAGATGACACCTCCACACTGCCGATGTCAATATTGCAAAAGCACACTCTGCAAAAGGGAATATGGACTACCTTAGCGCATAATGAAGGCACTCTCTGTGTTCAACAGAAGCATTCATGACAGCACTGATCCATCAAGATGCCATTACTTCCAAACACACATTCAATCATGCCAGATGTGGGATGATGAGCGCAGTGTTTTCGATTTCCTTTAGGAAATAATAAGGGATAACATCTGTTGTATACAAGTGTGAAGAGATGACACACAATCATTCTCTTTCAATCAACATCTATTCATCCCTCGGGAAATGAAGTGCTAGAGTGATAGGAAATTCCCTCTACGTGTCAGCAATTACACTGATTGTTCTGCATCTGTGTGTTTTGATCTGTATATTCCAGAGAATAAGGGGAAGGCGAAAGGATGGAGGGAAGACCGAGAGTTATTTCCATGTGTATAAGTATTACCTCTAGATAGGGGATGAGGGCTTTTTGTTTGGAGAAAACAGCTTTGATTTATTATGAATAAAGGAGACTGTTTGGTTCAATGAGGAGCCTTTTGTTTCAGTTTTAAGATACTCTGCTTTTATGTGTTTTGAGACAGGGTGTTGTTGCTAGCATAAACACAAATGTGTTTGTTTTTGTGCATATTCATAACGATACAGCTCATAATTAGTGTTTGTTGTTTGAATGTAATTCTTCATCATAGTTAATTCATAAGCAGCCCCTGATTTGAAACTATGTTAGCCATCAGTTGCAAGCTTTACTTCTATAAAAAGGAATGTGTATTCCTGTATGAATGATTGGATTGCAATTAAGAATTGATGCAGCCTTGTTCTTATGTGAACCAGTAGTTGATTCATTTAGACTTGGAATTCATATATGATTTTTAACCTCTCTTTTGTCATGCTCCTGCAGGATGGATTAGGATAGTT
>APFE031744456.1:0-14373 GCA_000404065.3 Pinus taeda | reverse complement strand
GGAGCTCATAGGCAAGGCTCAGAAGGAAGTCCATAGAGCAAGGGCATCTCTAGGCAGTATGCCTGAGATAGCCAGCAGAATGATTAATGTGCTCAATAACCGGACAGGTCCTCAGCTGGCAGCAATTGGGATCTCCAACAGAACAGAAACTATACAGCTGATAAAGAGGGTCCTCACACTAAAAAGCCTGGTGCAGACATTGGATAGGAGAAGCCAGGACATGCAAATAGAGGTCAACAAGTTCATGGACAAGTTTGCAGCATTACAGGGCAGAGGTCTTCCTATCTTGCTCAACAGTGCAGGGAAACTTCTATCACATGAGGTTTATGCAAAAAGGGTGAACACATTTGCCACCAATCAGATCAGTCAAGGATCAAGCAGCTCACAGGTAACAAGGCCAGCATCTGGGCAAAGTCTCTATGACAGAATAGAGAACTTATTTTTTATCATGAATGAGATCAGCCATTTGTTTGAAGTGCCTCCTAAATTCTACAAATACACAGAGGCAGATGAGACTTTAGATGCAATTTTGAGGCATCAATTACCTACACAGGAATGGTGGACCTCAAAATTATTATAAGCAGGGGGTTTCATCAAAGTTTTGTCATCAAGATATATAAGTCATCACATTCAGAAAGTATGATGCATATACTATGACTGGAAAAAGTGGAATGAGCCAACTCAGTAGGAAGATTCGGCCACCAAAAGCAACAATGACAACTACAAGTAACAGGGCCGAGAAAGCTACAGCATGACAGAATATAAAGACACATCATTCAGCATTAAAGCAGAATGCTCAACCGACTCAATGTCCTCCAAAGGTCAAGAAGAGTTCTGACAGAATTAAAGACCATTTATCCTACATTTAGAGTAGCAATAACTTTCTTATCTGCTATTTTGTAAAGTTGGTGAGCAGAGTTAATTTATCAACTGACTCAGCATTTCATATATTTTTCAAAACCTATTGTATATATTCCCCCTCACACAAACGTTCAAGGGGTTGTTGGTTTTTGTTGTTCTCTTATGAAGAAATGAGAACTCGGCTGTAACTTTCAGAAGGTTGTTATAAATAAGCTTGGAGTTTACAGGAACTGAGTCTTACTGATGCATACTGTGTTGGAACCATTGAATGCTACAGGATTCTAGTGCTATGGCTCAATATAATAAGTGTTTCTCTATCTCTGTTAATATTCTGTTATTTGTTTAGCTCATGACTCTCATATGTTGTTCTAAATATAGGAAAGAAACAAAAAGAATAGCTCAGGATTTGTCCATGGAGACACCCTGATCTCAATCTATCTTCACTATAAATGTTTTCCATAACTTCAGCTGTTTAAATTGGAATTCTTAACTTCTCCAATAAGCTCTGAATATCTCGCAATCACTATTTGGTAATTCATTTATGCTACTAAGTAGAAATTGTTGTTCAAATTGGTATCACACTGTCTGTAACTTCACTTCCCATCGTTTCACTCACTAATAAGAAAATTATATTAACAATAGCCATCTAGCCTTGCAGCAAAACTTTCTCCATCACAGGCACTAGAACTATCTCACATTTCTGACTCCATATGCCCAATGGATTAGCATCTTCTGTACTCTTCATGCCCTTCTTACAACAAAGTTCACCAACCAAAGTCTTAAACAGGAAACTGAAACTTTTGACTAGCCTAAAATCTTCACAACACATAGCTGAAACTTAAAGAGAGAGCCCTCTCTTATTATAGATAGGCTAGGATCTATAATCCAAAGGTTGGTTAGTGGTTACCCTGGCCGTATTCCCTTGGGAGTCATAGGGAACAACCTGGGTGTTAACATGACAAATGAATTACAAGATATTGTTGGATTCATTTCTTCTTTCTCGATGTGATCATTCACTTCTTGCACATTTTTCTTCTTGATATGTCCTTCTATCTTGAGAGTTTGAGGAGTGGTAATTCTTGCCAATGCTTTACAAGATATGGTCTGATTCATTTCTTCTTTCTCTGGGGTTGGGTCCTAGCATATATCCTCTTCTTTTGATGTTTCTTGATCTTTTCTTCCTCCTTTCATAATCTATGAAATAATTTCTTCTCAACAAACTTATGACCTAGTGCATTGCTGTTCACAACTGTAACAAAGCCCTTTTTCTCTTTTTTTCCAATTGTTGTGGTGTAACCCTTGTAGGTTGTGGAAGGCTAGGAGAAACTACACTTCCATCTTTATAGTTGTGAGGGGTAGACTTCCTTGTTGCCATAATTTTACTTTCCACTATGTAACAAAGCCCTTTTACTCTTTCCAATTTTTGTGGTGTTGCTCTAAAGAAGGTGGTGCTCTTTGTATCCTCATAATGTGCTATCATTTCCTCCGTGAAAATTGACCACGTAACAAGTTGATTACGAGAACAAAGCCCTTTATACCATAAAAATTGATCCGGTTATAAATATAAAGATGCAATACATATCTTTTGTAATAGTGGTACACCATGTAGATCAAAATATTGCTCCATCTAAACTATCCAATTTACTGGATCCTTGCCATCAAACTTCCTCATTTTTCTTTTTCTTTATTTTAGGAGCTCGATCTTGAAACCACTGTAACTCTGTACTTTCAGATATTTAAGCTTTGAAATTACAATCTGCAGTAGCCCTCTACATCCTCTTTCCAATGCCACCAGTCCGATCCAACTTGGATTCTCCAAGGAAGAGTTAAGCCAAATCTCCCACAGTGACCTGATTATAGACTAGTTCAGTCGAGTGAACTTGTATGACATGCCATGTGTCACTGTTTGGACCTTTGGCTCTAAAAACTATATACAAGAAACTACAGTCTGTCCTCTTTCTGTACCTTCTTACGAAATTTCAATCCGATGCTCAGCGAGAAAGTTATGACGATTTTCCCCAGGTCACCTGTTTGGAATGTAATTCAGGAGTCTGCAAAAAGACCAACTTCCTCAGATCATATTTCCGCAAATATAGTGCAAAAAGCTCTGAAATTTGGACCCGAGGCTCAGTGTGATTTTGTCTCAAAAGGTTTTTTTTTCGCTTTTGAAACATCACAGAAACAAAGTTATAGCAAAAATGCCACGATGACCTATTTGGAGCAGCGAAACCCTAGAATTCAAAGCTATGATACCAAATGTTATGAAACTAGCTCACAAAAAGATAGAAAAGAGAGATAAACGCCTTAGAATTCAGCCTCTTCGACGGGGCAACCTCCTTTACATTACATAAATGAAAAATTCTTGGATTATACAAAATGAAAATACCCCCTTTCTATATATAGGAGTCTAAGGGGTCATAATATAATCAGGGCCGACATAACAATAATAATGTAAGGGCATAATAATAATAATAGTGGGCTTCTATGGGGCACAATAGTAACAATATGGGCACTACATGGGTACATCAATATAATAAGGGGGTTGTACTGATAACAATAAGGGGTTACACTAGTAGTAGAGGGTCCTAACAGCTTTACTTTACTTTCTTTCTTATGTCCAAGTGCTTCCTCTCTCTTCCCTTACAACTCTTTTTTCTAAAAATGATCAAAGATAGAACTGACAAAAGTTGTGAATTGTTTCTCTTGTGCCTTTTTATGATTGATGTCTAGTTTCTTCCTTTCATTTTTCCTTTTTCTTTCATTTTTATCTCCCTTTTCTCATATTTTACTTTATTTCTCATATCAAATTTCCATTTATTTCCTATTGTCTTTTCCAATTTCCATTGCTATTAATAAACCACAAGTGATACCCCCTATAATGTTTTTCCCTCCATTCAACTTGGAATACATGTCCCATTTCCTTGGCCTTATTTTATTTACATGGAAAATCAACACATGGTTGTTACAAACCCCTCCCCCTTGGGGAAAAACCATCCTCGGTGTTCTATGACACTTATCACGAACAAAACATATTACTTATGGAGCTTTATAACAAAGCTCATTGCAGTATTTACAATGACAACTACCAAAAACATGAAAAACGAAACAAACATACTACTTATTAGAGCTTTACAACACAACTTGATGCAATATTTACAATGACACATATATATTTATATATATATATATATTAATATATATTATATATTATATATATATATAATATATCAATACCAAAAAATTATTTGCTTCAATCAAAAGATAAAGAAGGATATAATTCCCGCATTTGATCAGACATCTCCCATGTAGCATCATCGGGCCCAAAGTGCTTCCACTGCAGTTTAACTTGCTCTGTTTTTTTATTTCGAAGCATGAGCTATTTTCGCTGCAATATGCATTGTGGCTATGGATGGAACTCTCCCTCTGGTTCCACCTACAATACAGACCATTCAATCACATGATCAACATCCTACACATATCTCTTAAGTAACGAAATGTGGAAAACATCATGGAATTTCACTGTTGGAAGCAGTGCAAGTTTGTATTCCATTGGTTCAATCCTCTCAAGGATCTCAAAAGGCCCACAATACCGAGGTTCCAACTTGGCACATGAACCAATCCTCAAGGAGTTCCTCTTGGGATTGATGCACAAGTACACATGCTCTCCAACCTAAAACTCCTTGAATGATCTATGTTAATCTGCATGACTATTTTTCCTGTCTTGTGCTATCTTCAAATTCCTTATAATAACTTGCATCTCCTAATCCATCTCAACCAACACATATGGTCCAATCAAAATCCTGTTCACTGGAACACTCCAGTTGATAGGCATTTTATAACTCCACCCATAGAGAGCCTCAAAATGACTCATCTTCAAGGATTCCTGATACCCATTATTATAAACAAACTCCATCATGGAATATACTCCTCCCACTTCCTTTGTTATTACATGACATACATCCTCAACATATCCTCAAGGATTTGTTAAGCCTCTTTATCTGTCCATTTGTCTGTCGATGATAAGTTGAACTAAAGGATAACTATGTCCCCAATCATGCAAACAACTCCTTCCAAAACTTGGAAATGAACTTGACATCTCTGTCTGATAAAATATTATTGGAACACCATGCAACCTCATTATCTCCCTGATGAAGAACTGAGCCACTTCACTAGTAAAATTAGTAGACTTCAATGCAATGAAATGAGCTACTTTGCTCATCCTGTCAACCACAACCATGACAGAATCATGATATCTCAAATTCATCAACAATCCTATAATGAATTCCATGGAAATGACCTCCCATTTCCATTATGGAATCATAATAGGCTCTAACAAATTATCCAGGTGGATATTGGTGGCCACTCGCCTATTCCACTTGGACCCCCACCACTATTTCTTTTAGTTTTTCAATTTCCTAATTTGTAGCACAATTTACTATTTTTGGTAGTTTTTTGGATCCTAAACATCTGGAGCCGTTTTGAGGCCCTAAACGAAGTTTTTTTGGAAAATGGGAAAACATGAGTCTTTAACTCAAGTTTATTGTCGAAAGTTGTTAAAATTGGCAACTAGGGCCAACTTCCACCTTAGGATAGCTCATATGATGGAGATGATTATTGCATTGGATTCCTCTTTCAGAGATGTACAATTTTGATATAAGGATCATCTCATTCTAACAAGCAGAAATGGAATTATGAATTTACTCTTCTTATGGACAAAATTGTCAAGGTCGACCTCAGTCAAATGTGGGCTCATGAAGCCCAATAGATGGGTCTCCTCACCGTCTACAAATTATATAAATAGGAATGACCCTTTCCCTCATTTGGACATTCACTCATCACATATCACATCATCTCTCTCTTCTCCTATTTTCAGTTCATACAACTATTAAAGATAACTTCTCTTCTTTGCACGTGTGGTAGGAGGTCGAGTTTTTCAAGGGAAAAATAGGTCAAAGTTTCAGAGCATTGACTAACATTGACCAAGGGGGATTTGACCAGATTTGACCTCGATTTTTGGGCCAGAATTATGATTTTTCTAGACTACATTTATTGGCACATAAATTGAGGAGTTTGGGACAGGTTGACTAGTGTTGACTTCATATTTGACTGCAGAAAATTATATTAGTGTTTCTCTATCGTTTAACTGGGTTTGGTCGAATTGTTTTGTGTTGATTTGGACTCTCTTGGAAGATCAAATTGGCCTATTGTTTGGAGAACATTTTGGGACAATTTTAACCACCTTTGACTTTCTGGTTAGGGTTGCATTGACTGCTGGATAGACTGATCTATTTTGGGCTTCTACTTATGATATTTTTACTCTCTCTCTCTCTCTTTGTTGAACTGTTGAAGAATAATAAGAAGATTTTATCAAAGGGTTCCCCACATTGGGGTTTGTCCCTGGCATCTGCCACATATTGTGTCCTATTGTCTTGGCTTGTTTTCTGCATATGATTTTATGTTCTATCTACATTTACTATCAATGCTTATAAGTTAATGTGATTGCTACTGGATATAATTAGAAATTGTCATTGGGATGCTAAAGGAACATCGAAGTAAATTGTGCTTAAGCATAGAACATAACATTATTATAAAAAATTAACATGGTATCAGCGCTGAGGTGAAGAAAGCCCAAGCAAGAGTAAAGCAAAGAAATCACTAAGAGAAGTTGTTGGAAAAGGACTTGGAACTATTCCTAATGACAACTATATCTTTCTTCAAATCCGAGGACAAGTCCGACTGTCATGCATGGAAGATGACTTTGTATTTGACTTTGGAAGAGAATGATGCCATGGACTATGTCAAAGGAAGAATAGCAGAGCCTCCTTCAAATGTGTCTGTTGTTGCACAAACCAAGTACAAGAAAGGTGAGGTAACAACTAAGAAGATTATTGTTGATTCCATTCATAAGCCTTTGGTTGCATATATTTCTGATTTGGAAACATCTAAGGAGATGTATGAAAAGCTGGTTGGGATGTTCAAAGTGAACAATGCAAATAAAATTCTCTTTCTCAAGAACACGTTGAAAGATATCAATATGGATAAAGGAGAATCCATCCAATCCTATTTCGTGAGGATTACTGATACCAAGAATGATCTCCTATTTATTGGTGAAGTCACTGGTGACCAAGAACTCTCTTTTATTGCACTTGGAGGCCTTACAAGAGATTGGGATGTGTTCAACACTACCATTCTCAATAACGACAGGATTTCAGGATTTGATGAACTATTGGCCAGATGCACTCAAGAAGAAATAAGGATGATGGAAAGAGACAAGTCCTCAAATGGAAACAATCCTACTACCTTCTCTGCTCATTCTAAGAGAAGGAACAGTGTTGGTCAAAGGAATCAAGGACAAGGGTTCAAGCCGGGATTCAAAGAAGGAATAAACGGAAGATGCTTCAATTGTAATAGGTTTGGCCACTTTGCTAAAGAGTGTCCTCACAAGAAGGATACTCCAAGAGATGATGACAACAATAACAACTTTAAGGGAAATGACAATCAAAGGAACAACAAGTTAAATAAAAAAGGAAAGAGGAATGCTCATGCAACCTAAAATGGAAGTGGTCATCCTCCCAAGAAGTCAAGAAAATCCATGTACGATTAAGTTAATTTTGTAAAGCAAAAAGAATTTTATCTTATTTTTGCCCTCTCCACCACCTCTCCTTTAGATACATTGGACCATTAGCAAATTGATATTCATGCTTCAGGGCACTTCACTGGGTACAAAGAATCTATCTCTAATTTGGTTGAGAAGAAGACTAATATGGAAATTATACTTGGGGATAATTCTACTTATCCCGTGAAAGGAATTGGGACCGTTACTCTTCACTTAAATCAAGGTCAAACCCTTCACCTACAAGAAGTGATATATGTACCTGACTTGAAAAAGAACTTGGTTTATATTTCTGCAATGGAAGACAAATTTTTTAAGGTGTCATTCATTAATGGCAAGGTTCGTCTTTAATGAATCCAAGAGATGCATTCACTCTAGGATTCAGGGTTGAATGTCATTATCAGATTGGAGAAATTCCGTTGGGAGCAATGATTTGTGACACCTCTCTTCAATATGAATTATAGCATCGAATATTTTTTCACCTTCATTTCAAAGCCTTACCCAATGTAAGGAAGATGGTCACAAGGATGCCTGAATTCAACTTGAATCATGAGGGTGTTTGTTCGGGATGTGAAGCTAGAAAACATACAAGGGGACCATTCCCCTCAAGTGAGACTCAAAGCACAGATATTCTTCAATTGTTCCATTCTTATCTATCAGGTATGTTGCCCGTGACATCTTTGGATGGATATTTGTATTATGTTATTTTTGTGGATGACTTCTCTCATAAGACATGGATCTATTTATTAAAGAAGAAGAATTAATTATTCATAGGGTTCCCTTCAAAGCCTTGGTAGAGAATCAAATAGGGAAGAAGATCAAAATTCTGAGGACTGATAATGATGCTACCAAATTGCATCTTTTCAAAATTCCCTCGTGGACCTATGAGTTATGCCCCACATATCCTTCTTTCATGAAGTGAAACTACACCCTTTACATAAACCTAGACTTAAATTTAATTAAATCCTTGTTTAATTTGACTTAACAAACCCCGATCACTTTATCAGAACTCAAAGCAATTAAGAAAACTCATTCAAACCTTCAATATTGTTCTTCTGCTATAATAACAGAATTCCTTTCATTTACCAAAATATGGCAGAACCCCAAAGTTTACACAGAACCCAAAAGATAAAACCACAACTCATAACCCTATCAGGTTTGATTCATGAATTAACCTGCGTGCACCTTACTCACGCTATCACCATCGGATTGCGTCCTTCGGAACGAACGACTACGATCAATCAGAGTTCAACGAGATTAAACCACAGTTGATAGCTTATTGGGTCCGAAAATTATTTTAAACTCTATTCACTTTTCGCGCAATATCCACAGACGACCCAGATCAACTACACTATTAACCTAGTTTAATAAAATATTGCATCCATTTCAGGGTTAAACCTCGATGCATATTTGCACTCGATGACTGTAGATCTAACCATTTTTTGATCAGATGGTTGTGATCTACTCCAGGTTTTATCGCAAACTTTATCAGACTTTCTTCATTCTTATTATGTTCGGGTCCATTATCCATGTTAAGGTGTGTGCGCCATCATTAGCGAACACCATCAATCTTCTCATAAACAGATCATCATTGATCCGACCTGTGATCAACGATGATTCACCAGTTCATTCGATCTGTGTCTACATTCAATTGATTATCAACAAAACTAGTATTTAACAATGGATTTATTCTACATTTAAAGAATCAACACACTTAATAAAAACACGTAGAAACAAGTTTTTGCACACAACTCTTTCCATTAATAACAATATTTACATAATATACAAAACATCTCGTGTTCTGATCAACTCCAACACATTGTAACACTTTGCCTACTCTAACACCCTATCTCACAACTCTGTGTAACCTCTAACTCTCTCTCCTTTTCCTCTCTCTCCCTAACTTATGGCTAACCTCGAATTATTCAAAAGATCACAATTTATACATAAACAAATTCATGAACCAATTTAGTTCAAATCCAACAATCTCTCACTTTCTCCTAAAGTATCTCTTCAGCTCCACTCTTTTCTCAAACAAATCCTAAATAAAACTTTTAAATCCCTCAAATCCTCACTTTTCCTAGGATTACTCAACTATCTCTAAAATCTCTTCATTCACGACATATTCTCCACAATTTGAATTTACAACTTAAAATCTCCTCAAACTCAACTAAACTTAGGAAACTAAATAAAATGATTAAGGGAACCCACTCCCTTTAGTAAATGTGAAATAAGACTCATGGGTCTTATAAGCTTGGATGAATTCTCCTGCATCAGACTCCACAGGTTGGAATAATTCATGGACTCCTGTTCATGGGTCACCCAACTGCTCCTGTTGCAAACTATGTCAGAATTCATCTTCCAACTAGTTGTCTGTCCTTTTTCAATTGCAGGTGTATTTACTGCCTTCTCCCCTTCTCCTAGATTCCAAACCTTACTTTGTAACTTGTTATCTCTTTCATCATGTTGCTGCTCCATTTTTTCTGCCACTGTTTCTTTAGTCCTTCCAGGTTTCTAAATCTTATGTTGTTGTTGTCCTCTCTCTTTGCTGATGCAGATTTATTTTGTTAATTTCTATTCTTTGCTGGTTCTCTTCTTAACTGACTTCTTCATCCACAATTTCTCAATTTTCTCTTTATAGTTTGCAAATTTTCTTAAACACATGGACCTTAGTTGAACTCCACTGTCAACTAACTGTTGCACATTTTCTTTTGCCATAGAATCTATGAATTTTTTGTCCAATTTTACTTCATCTCTATCCTTTGCAAGTTGTTGGTTGCACTTTACAGCTTCCCCTTCATTGCTATGAAATTAAATCATTTCCTCTATATCATCAGGTTCACTTAATAACTTTTCCAGCAAAATTAAATCTTCCTTCATATTCAATAAGCATGTCACTTACATATGGCTTCTCTTTCCTATATAAAACAAAATTTCCATCACAATTGTCAGATTCAAAATTACTATGCTTTCTTGTCAAACACACATGGGAGCAAGAACAATATGAATGATAAATCATGAGAGTACATTTTTTATTAACAGGAGATACACATTTATAGTACAATATGTGACCGTTGGGTTTCATATCCGAAGGTCTCTTGGACTCCTTTTGTCCATTCGGCTTCCACACTAACCCATTGAGGATTAGGTGTCCAACATTCCCCCCCTTAATCCGAAGGGTTATGTATGAGTCCAAGAAGAGAGCTGTAATACAAAATGTGCAAAAATGCCTGGCAACACTAGGCTGAATGTGCTCTATGAAATGTTGGTATAAAGGGTGGTGGTTTAAGGATGACCACCAACACTGGAACGCTTAGTGCAGTTCCCGGAACTCTTCCAAAACTGGCAAGAAACTGAATTTTTATGCTAGAGGAAGTGCTCCTATTGTTTTGAAGAGGGAAACCTTCAACCAATAAAGGGAGGTCTCACCCCACATAAAAGGGAGAACTTCAACCTGAAAAGGGAAGTCTCATCCTGTGATGGTTTAAGGATGACCGACAACTCTGGAATGCTTGATCCAATTCCTGGAACTCTTCCAACACTGGCAAGAAGCTGGAGTCTTCTGCTAGAGGAAGTGTTCTCAATTTTGTTCCTGGAATTCTTCCAAAGCTGGTAAGAAGCTGAAGTCTTTTGCTAGAGGAAGTGTCCCAGATTGCCAACTGAAGGCATGTTTACGGGCATCTTTGTCTCTGCCTACAACTCTGAAACTAGTGTGGCAGGTTGTGGCTTAGGCTCGCTTGATGTGACTTTGAAGCTTGTAGATGACCATCATTTCCCCCCCTGTCAGATACAAGGTGAGATGATGGAGAGAACTCAACTGCAAGATTGTTTAATACTGTAGAACAAGTTCTAACATGTGTTTGGAATATCTTCTTGGCTATTGATGCCCATTGCCAAGAAGCGATCCATCCTAGATGAATCTTTGTTCTTGCAGGATGTTTGTTTCTGAAGCATCTGTGTGAAGAATGACTGGTTTTATGACAGTGCTTACATGGATGAAGATCAAAACAATGATCTTTCAGATGGCCAACTCGATCACAGTGTTGGCATTTCACAATCTGTTGTTGTTGTTGTTGTGGTGGAAGAGGAGTAGAATCTGGAACAGCTGGAGCTGAACTTTCATGAGGAGCAGGTGAACTGTCATGAATAAATCCAGCACTCTAAAACTGAATGGGCTTGGCATAGTTTGGAATATGAAAGGACAAGTCCTTGTCATATCCAAGACCAATTCTATGCTTGTTGTGGATAAGCTGTTCCCAAGGTCTGATGATGGGCTTGGGAAGTGCAGACTGAGTTTCTGCATCTGCATGTACAATTGTCGCTTTATTGGGCACTGGATCTGAATGAACTTCAACAATATTGTCTCGCTGTTTATGGGAGTCTGTTTCAATCTTCTGAATAGAAACAGATTCAGAATGATGACTCCACTGTTGTAATTCTTAATGCTGTAGTTGAGATTCAAGCTGCAAGAATTCAATCTGTTCTTGTGCATATTGTAGACATGTCTGAATTTTTGAGAGAGATCCTATTCTGATTTGTAATGTGTCATCAACAGTAGATTGTATAAGATTTTTCATGAACTCTAATACTTCACTGATTCTGGCCATTTTTCTTCAATGTCAGATTTACACCTTAAAAAACTAATCACAATTATTACTTAATGCAGAAAAGTAATATCTACTCACAGTACACATCAATATCTTGTATAAATGTGTAGCAAATGAATCAAGGAATCAATGCATATATATGTAGACAGAAACTATAATGGGTTTTAAATCCAATGCCACAATTGGGGCAGTAGCAACTGCAAACTTGCTTGGATCCTTCAAATACTCGTTCACTCTTCAACGTATATCAACACTTCAGTATCAGCTATTGAGAAGAATATACAACCACACAAACAACCTCTAAATGGCATCCAAATTGTGACAAACTCATTCTGGTATGGTAGAAATTGACCCAGAAAACCAACAGACCAACCAACAACAATATATTAAGTAAATCGATAACTGTGTTTGAGCTCCTCCAAGTACCACACACAAACACTTTATAATTTGGCTAAAAATTCAATTCATATATCATGAATAACTCAATGTTTCACCACAAACTAAATTTGTTTTGTTCATGCATATTCTTCGTCTCCATTTGATCTGGTTTCAACCTTCAAATTTTGAATCCCTGAGATGAAAGGCACAGATTTGCTAGGGCCTTTTCTCTTCCACAAAGAATTGAGGCCACCTCAGATTAGGAAGATGAGTTCAGCGAGACGAGCTGTAGTTTTGAATCGGAAACAGGGATTTAGAGAAGCCTTTAGAGATGGAGATTCAGTTACCATTGCATTGTCATTTGGTAAATTATGTAGAGGAAGAAGCGAGATAATCAATTCAGTGCAGAGGTTCAACAAAGTACATAAGAACGCTGATATATATAGTAGTGGCACCCATAAATAAACTTTTTCTTTTTAATCTGAATACACAGTCAACAAATAGAAGTACAGAGGTCGTTTTCTTCCTAATAGTGGCCAAATAAACAAGGTGGATAAAATATTGGAACCTGGTTGCTTAGCTTAATTTGCAGCCCGTCTATCTCTTCAAACTCGGCTTCTTTACACTAGCAATATGCCCAGAATTTATCTCTGATGTAACACACAACCACTCTTTCAAATTAAAACTAATAACCTTTGGTTCAACTCTTTATAGTTTATGAAAAACATATCCTCATCACACAAGGTTCTTCACATTTCAATTAAAACTCATCCATAAACTTATCAAAACCCCTCATCCATAACCAAACATTCGGAAGCTTACCAAACAATCACAATAACTGTTAGGATATTCCGACACATAGGAATAGTTAAGTTCAACTTGGTCTAGTATAGAGTTAGGTATAGAGTTAGGTAAAGTGTGTTTCTTTACCGTTGTACATTTTGTAACTTACAATCCGACGGTCACGATATGTAGTGATCCGACGGTTCATTCTCTCCTCGGTATTACCGACACTTGATCCGTGGCTTGACACCCGATTGGTCCATGAATTCTATTTAAAGCGCATGGAGGGTCATTTGTAGGTTAACCGTGCATGAGAGAAGCTTATGTAAATTTTCATTCTTTTATTAATAAATTGCCTGTAGTAGCCACGTTGGCGCAGGCCGTGGACTGTTTCCCTCTCTGAGGGTTTTAACCACGTCAAAATACTGGTGTATTGATCTGTGATCTATTTGTGAGTGGTGTCCTTCTGGTGTTCTGTTTGAGGAACTTACCCTGTAAATTCCTACATGGTATCAGAGCTATTTGAGGGCCGCGTCCGTTGGTGATCCAAATCTGAAGCCGGTAGAACTGCATGCGGCTGTCGTTTCCTAGATCTACTATTTCTGACTGTTTTCGGGCCGAGAGGACTGCTCTGTTGTGTTCGGAGCATCTGTTCCAGTGAGGAACCCCTTTCGTTTCACGCGAAAAGGTTTCCGGTAGCCCTATCTGCGTCATTTTTAAGATCTGGAGGTATACAGTCTTTATTTGCAGTTTACTGTTATTTTCTCTCTGCTTATTTCGGTTTCGGTTTATTTTAGTTTTTTTTCGGATCTATACCTTTCATTTCTGCGTATGCTCTTTGCCCTGCGACTCTTTGCGATCTGGGCAAATCAGAAACAGAAAGGAAGGATTTTTTTTCTCATGCGTATGCTCTTTTCCCTGCACCTTAGTGTGATCTCGGAAAATCAGAAACATTGAGAAAAATATTTAGTTTTTTTCGGCGAAAGCTAATTTTTTTTTTAAATATTTAGTTTTTTGGTAAAGCTAACTTCGAGCCGTAAGGTTCGTTTTTCTTTGCATATTCGTGTTGGGTTTTGTGTTTTGTGTTTTGCAGGGAAAAAGAGCTTTCTCAAGGCAAGCACGCAAACCAAG
>APFE031744454.1:134012-145627 GCA_000404065.3 Pinus taeda | reverse complement strand
CTCCCTTAGGCCTTCCCTTTGGTGTCTTTTTATACCAATTCCAAAGTAGTTTTTTAGTTAGGAATTGGTTGGGAACAGTTGACGCCACGGGCACTAACAGGTGATCAGCATGTAAAACCCGCGATCTCCGCCCGAAAATAAGGAGTTTTATATTTTTTAAGTGTTTTAATACATATACGCGGGTTGGGTATATATGAACCCACGTATACACGTGTTTAACTCAGGGAAATGTCGCATACAGGGAATAAAATACTATTTTTTAGATTTTGGACCAGGTCTGGAAGGAGGGGTTGCCCTAGGCCATGAGTGCAGCATCACAAACCATAATAGTGAGATTTGGAGCTATAACAGTTTCAGGGCTAGAAATCCCTTGACCGATAATGGTGGGATATGCAGTACATCCTGAGGAATCCTTGGTTATTTTGTTGTGAGTCACACATTCATGCTTGGAATATGGCACAAGGGTGATGGGGTGAAAGAAAGATTTGGTTCATCCCAATCTATGGTCGGGTGGTACATGGAATTCCTTGACTTGGTTGAATTTTGCATGTGTTAATAAGTTCTATTTTCCCCTTGTATTTCATTATTATTTATACTTGTTATTATGTGGCTTTGATGGTTCTATCATTGTTATTATTCTGGTTATATGTTGGTTATAAGCATGGTTTTATGACAGACTTTAATTATAGATCTCATCATGTTTTGATTAGTGAATGAATGGTTAATGAATGCATGACCTAATAGATGATGTTGTAGCTATTATGGGAGGACATCAGATGTTCTTGACGATTCTCAGATAAGTATGAGACCCCTATGTTCATATATGTAATTATGACTTATAGATTACATGTTCATGATGTTTTTGACGAAATGTCTATCATGGTTAGGATGGGTCAGGTTAAGTCCTTGATCAATATTTGAGTTAAAGGCTTTGTCTTTGTGTCATTCATCATTTTTTAGAGTTTCATTAAGTTATGGGGAGGCATGGGTCTTGGCCCTAAAAAAGTGGTTCAAGTCTCCTGGTCGTTGGTACAAAATTGAGTAACTTAGTCTACAGTCACTGGGAGGTAGGCTTATGAGAGCGAATGGAGGGTTATGGTAATTGGCTTGCCTTTTCAAGGGAGTGAGTGGGAGCCCACGTCAGTGAAAAAGCAATTTAACTCATGGGTTGGGCACTTGGAGCAGTTGGTTAGCTCCTAGGGGTCATGTAGATCACAAGGAAGGTCAGTTTTGTTTTGATTTTTTGGTTCCACTTCCTTAAATGTACTTACAAGGTTCAATCATATCATAGTATCTCTTTGTCACATATTTAACCCGGTGGACCGGTAAGCTTGGGTAAGTGTGGGAGGAGGGTGTTACATATTCGTATCAGAGCATGGTTCAACTCTTGTACTGATGAACACAATGTGTTCGTCATGCAGGCATGAAAGTTGTGTATGTGCTTTCATATGTATGCATGGCAGTAGTCATTGTTACAGTTGTGTTGTCATGTAGAAGTTGATGATGTCGTTATTGGGATGAGTTTTTCATAAGTGCATGTTGGTTGTATATGTATTTGTTATACATGTTAGTTTTTATATGTTTTTATGCATTCTTATAGTTATGGTTGTCATTCATGAGTTCATGGTATGAAGTTGGTATTGTCATGCTTGATGTTGATATATTGTTATGATTATACATGTATTGTGCTAATTTGGTTGATCTTGTAGATAAGATATTCTCTTTTTAATGGTGGATTATAGTTCACGAGACTCTCCCTATAGATCAGATTAGCAACATGATTATGAGTACTCCCCTCACATAGCACATACTTTGAGAAGTTTGAAGGAGGAAATAAGAAGTTGCAAATCAAATAATGACATGATCATTCAGTCATAAGAGAGATTTTCCAAGGCATAAGAGAAACAAACAAAGGTCAATGAAGTTATCCTTTCGAGTTTGTTAGACTCGCAGAGACAAGGACCACTTATAATCAATCATGGATAGTTGGATAAGACTAATGGAACTTATGGAAGCAGATCTCATGATGGGCATAGGTCGGGTAGGGATGATACCGTCAAGGATGGTAGATTCTTGGATACACCTAATAGGAGATGTTAGAAAATTATATATTACATAGCAATGGAACACATAAAATATATTGCAGAAATATAAACACAAAAAACACATAAAACAAGGGAGACATAGATATATGTGGTTCACCCAATTTGGGTTACGTCCACGGAGAAACAACCAATCCTTCCTTTTATGTTATCCAGCAAAATGAAGAGATACAACCTACAATAGATCCACTGTAATTCCCTCTTTGCTCTCATACAATCTCCTCTGTCTTTCTTGCTCATAATACAGATCTACATAGATGCAACACAATTCCCTCATATATAAAGAGGGGTTTCCTTCTAGGGAAAAAAAACCCTAAATTAAACATAACTTCTATCATCTGATCTCCGCCTAATGAATGGCTCAAATTGACTATGAAATTACAACATTTTACAAGGCAATTTTACATCTATTTTAGCTTTAGGGGTACTGCCCCTGATCCCCTACCAGGGGGGGGCTCTAAAGAATCATTTTCACCCCCCCAAACCCCCCTGGCAACGTGCAAAAATGGGCAATGTTGCCACCACATTACGAACTAGGGTCTAATGTGGCGATACCTCTAAATAAAGAAGATAATCAGGCTCCACACCTAACATTATCCCACTTGGAGACTGATTATAACAACTCCATCACTGCTTCATTTGCTGGAAAATGACTTCACTTTGGACCTAGTTGTTTCTCATCTTCATCATCATACCTGAAGACCTTGAAACTGAGCAGAATCTCAGTTTTCCCTGGATTACAACTTTTGTTAACATATTTGCAAGATTCTGGCTAGTGTGTATCTTTTCTAGCTTCAATTGTCCATCTTTCAACATTGATCGTATGAAATGGTACTTAAGCTGTATATTTTTAGTCTTGGAATGAAATGCATAGTTCTTTGCAAGATGTATGTCACTCTGGTTGTCACTGTATAATGTGCCCAACTCCTGCATCTTACCCAATTCATCTAGAAACCTTTGTAACCAAATCATTTCTTTACTAGCCTCTTGTTGATGGTGATGGACCCACCAACATGTCAAGGGGATTTCCCTAGTAAGAAGTCCCAGTTAGACCTCAGACCATTTGGTGTAGGAGTCCCAACAATGATTCGTAAGGTAATGCCTTGACCACAATGTCACACAGAGGCAAGTAAGATAACTATGTCAGTAGCAAGGGTGTGACTGATGTAGTGAGTCGAGGAAGCTGTATGAGAGGTTCCAACACTTCAAAGGGAGAGGAAGGTGAAGGTGAGTTCCATGTTGAAGGGGATCAGTCCCAACTCGGCTAGGAACACACCACACAAAGGAAATGTACAACTTCCAAAGGATTAGTCCACTCGGATGTGGCAGCCACATCATAAAAGGTAAGATAACATGAACAACACTCATGGATTAGTTCGAGATGAGTGTGACGATTGATATAGCAAGGTTCATGAGAAAGGTTTGTCTGATGTTCAACAGAGAAGTTGACATGGACGGTGACAACATTAGCAACATATGCAACACATTAACAACAAGATTCATATAATTTCATGTGAATCAGTTCATACACAAGTATGTAAGTTAAACAACATATATCATTAAGGAAACCGGAGTAGTCCAACTACAATAACAACATATGCATGAAAATATGTTGGCTCTTATTATATAGAGAAGTGTAAGTCACAATCATACAATACACCATGTAAACCTGCTAGTCCCAACAGTTGAATGTTACAACCACATTTGCTTGCTCCTCCAAAGAGATGTACTAGCTCCGTTCAGTGGAGAAGCCAAGGCGCGTTATAATACTATCCAAGTCTTCTTCAAAATAGTCTTAGTAGAAGCTTGGCTGACCAAAATCCTGTACAATGGGTTATGAGGGACTATTTATAGCAAAGGGTTGGTGTTGGCTTTATGGGGCCTGACCCAGGTTCGGATTTATTTAGCCAAACAAGTCCCTGTACTATTGGCCCTTTTGGCAATAGCCCTTGGAGTGTGGCCTGAGGTCTCACCTGAAGCAGTATGGGGGGATGATGGAACCAAGTTTCCGCACCCTTGAGATGTTTGAGGGGATAGTTTAGTCCAACTATGAATACCTTCACGCAGGTTACTTCGCACACTATCCTGACTTGGAAAGCCTTCGCGTAGTGCTAACCAAGGGTTGAGGTGCTTTCACACTGTTAAAGTAACGATTTGCGCTATTTTTCCCAGTTACACTGTGAATCTTACTTATCTTCTTATAACAATTAGTTATCTTTGTGTAAACAGAGACTTTATCTTATATTCTCTTTATCAACACATTCTTATAAATTTGTGCATCATATAAGCAGCAGAAATGGAATTATACCCAATATATTCAATGTAGAAAACAATAAAAGATACACAAAAATGATGTAAAACTTCTCCTTATTACTTCTCCAAATATTACAGACTCAACCCCCCCTATGCACTCAACTGTGGACTACTAGGCCTCTGCACACTTAGCTGCAGAGCTTTCTCCTACTCTACGACCCAAAGACACAACTTTACTCTTTAGACTCAATGCTTCATCATCTCTTAGATTCTTCGATCTTACATTAGATGTCTTTACATCTTAGAGCCTCTCTCTATTTATAGAATCCCATGGTCTGCGAACCATGGGTAGAACTCTCAAGCCAAAATTACATTACAAAAGTAAGGGCGGACAACCCTATGACTCAATTACAACTTCACGCTCCGCGCCCACAAATCGCAGAGTCTTTACATCGGACTTAGTCAAAACTTTCCTTGGGAGATCCCGCACCCAATAGGCCCCCAACACAAACATCATGACTCACCCTCAAGTCACTCTGTCGGTGTGGAGACCTCCTAACTCTACTCAGACTACTGCAAGGTCGGTGGCACTTTGAGCGGTTTCCTGCTGTATCTCCTGTATGCGTTGTTCAGAGACTGTTGTATCTGAATTGCTTCCCTGTATCTACTCTTGTGTCCCCTATATCTGCGCAAGCTTGCCTTCAATCGTTGTTGTGATGATGAAGGCCTCTTCAATCCATGGTTGGATGCATGCCTTCAGGACCGCCTCTTTTTGTCATGCTGCATCTACTTGTTCCTTAAGTGCTTTTGCCTGTTGCATCCAAGTGAGCCTCTGTGTAAGGGCCACCGTCTATGTAGTCCCTTTTATATCATTATATGTTTGTTGTAGATCACGCACCTCTATTTCGAAGCATTGTATGTTTGCATCCTCCTGCAGAGTGGTGAGGAACTCGAACGATTCTTCCAACATTTTGGTGCAGGCCTTCACTGCACTACTGATCTCCTCCATCCTCGATGTAATGGCATTGGCACGTTGTTCCCTTACCTATAGAGGAGTTTAAGGCTGTGCCTTCAATTGTAGCTCTGTTATCTAAAGTTTCATCTCTAGCTGAACCTTGGCCATCTCTTCTTACGCCTCGCGCACCCTCGATGCTAACCTCTGGATGCGTGCCTCTGCTGGGATGGCCAATTCAGGGACCATGTGGCAGGCCTCCTCAACCACTTGCACCATCTTCCAGTTCTACGCCACTACCTCATTGCGCTGCAGGCGTAGTTGTTTCATGTTTATTCTTTGTTCACTCAACACTTGTAGCACGCGGCCCTCCTAGCCCGTAGTTCTACAATCACTCCATCCTGCAGGACATAGAGCATCTCCCGAGGGAGCACAACCATGTTCATTCCTACTCCTTTTAATGTACTTACCGTAGGCATGTCAGTCTCGTTCTCTGTAACCAGCGCCCCCTCTGGCAGCACTATTGTGTTGGTCATGTGAGCACACAACATTTCCTCAGCCACGATCGTTCCTACTGCGAGATTGGCGTTATAACACCATTTACCACTCTTGGTATATATGATGCTTTGTTTATGGCCTAGGACAACCCCTCCTTCCAGATTTGGTCCAAATATATAAAAAACAGTGTTTTATTCCCTGTATGCTACTTTTCCCTGAGCTAAAAGCGTGTACACGTGGGTCAGTCAATACCCAACCTGCGTATATGTATTAAAACACTTAAAAAATTAAATTTCCTTAATTTTGGGTGAAGTTCACGGGTTTTACCTGTTTACCTCCTATTTCTTGTGGCCCAACTGTTTCTCAACTAAAAAAACTAATTAGAAGAGGTATAAATAGACCTCTATGGGAAGGCCTTAAGGAGAGGAGAAGAGATAGAGTTATTATATTGAGATTATCCCTGACTAAGTCTCATGAATCCCCGTGCCTCATGCACTTCCCTAAGCTTTAGGAAACCCTTGTTTCCTTGATTATAGATATCCTTCCTTTTGCTTGAGATATCATGGTGCTGGTGATGGAAAATGATTATTGAAGGCTAGGATAAGACGAATCCAGAGGAAGCTTCCGCTTGGAGCTAGAGAAAGACTCGGGTGAATTCTATCCATGTTATTTATAGCTTGCTACAATAAAAGAAATGGTGTCTTGTTTCCGAAGTTAACTATGTCTATGCATCAAATTATGTTTTAATTCATATATGAATGTCGTTTTGATGTATGATCAATCATTTGTTTATATGATATAAATTCAAATTCATGAATATGCTTTACTTCTATACTGCTATGTATGTTCGAATTGAATGATTTTCAGGTTTGAAGAACATCGGGAGTTGCAAAGGGTCTGAACCCTATGGGACCTACTCGAACGAAGGAAATTCGAGTATGGTCACTCTTACGTAGTTTGATAATATAAGCATCTTTCCTGATCTGTTTGAGTATTTCTTGTTGTAGTTTTCTTCTGCTCTGTTGGGGTTCTAACCCAAAGCCCTAGGGTGCTTTCACCCGAAACATAATTGGTGATTCTGCTGGGTATAAAAATCTTGTTATTGCTGGTTTGGGTTGTTCATTGTCAATCAGGGCTCAGTGTTTGGTTTTCTTGTAGTTACAGTCTTATTTGGTATACTAGAGTCCCAGGCCTCAAGTTTGATCTTTTGGATCAGACTTTGTTTTTTATTTTTTCTTGCAATGCTTTGTATATTCCCTTTACTTTGTTTACAGTCGCATATACACTCTTGTTTCTGTAAAGTGAACTCACGTATATGTGAGTTTCCTATGTCAGGAGCGTGTGTGCACTTCTCTATGTTTGCACACAGTGGTGTATGCAAATTTTTGCATTGTTTTTTCAAATATTTCAACCCAGATAGATTTGTTGCCTAGTCTTTTCAGTCTCTGTGTGCTCAATTGTTGTATGAAGAATTTAATTATTCTGCAAGATTACTATTTCAAAGTCTCTTCCTCATTGAAAATATTTGGCCTAGGTTTGCTTCTTTAGCGAGTTTGTAATTTGTGTTTTGGCACACAAGACTTCGTCCTAAAGTTCTTTATTGTTCTGGTCCTCTAGAACATGAGATTGTTTCCAGTTTCAGTTCCAAGCCCCGATTTCAAATCTACTTGCTTTGTTGTCCTTTGTTTTGTGGCCTCATGGATTTTCTTTCTTTTTGAAAGTCTTTTTGACGAATTTGGAAGTATTTCTTTCCTGGCTTCTTGGTAAGTTTGTCAAACTCTTTGCTGCTATTTGGGTCGTTTTGTACAAGTTGAAGTCTTTTTGCTCAAGTTTTCGTTCATTTTCGAGTTTGTAACTTGCAAAGACTCCTTGTGCTCTTTTTTCGATCTTTTGAGTTTTAGTAGCATTTTGGTGATTCCAAAAAGTTGTTTTGGTTGCTTCTTTAAAAAAAAAGATCTCAAAAAACTTTGTTTTTGTTTTTCTTTTGCCAAGTTTGGTTTATGGTTTCTTTTTCTTGTTGAAAGTGAATTGCGATCTTTTACAATTTGTCCTTCTTGTTTGGAGAGAATTTTGTTTTCAAAATTTCTATCCTCTTTAGTACTTGAGTTGGCTCATTGTTAGTTATAAACATTTTCTTTTGCTTTTTGAGTGTTATTTAGGATCTTGCATCTCCATTATATCTTGCATTAGGGTAGTTTACATTGTTAAAGCATTCATAGTCTTTTAGTTTTTGGGTGTGTGAAGTGTGTTTCAAGAGAAAAAGAGAAAAAGTACTTTGCTTTGAAGAAGTTTCGTAGAACCCGTATAGAGATCTCTTTTCATCGAAGAAAAAATGATTGAATTCATGTAGTTAGTTTTTCATTGATTTTTGTTGCGTCATACAAACATCATTGGTTTCACTCCCATCTTTACCCTTGACTTAAAGAACAGCCATTAAAATCAAGAGATTAATTAAAATAAACTATAACTTTTATGTTGTCATCAGAATACACCAACAAGTTTAGGTTTATTAGGGCCTTGGATTAGGCGAGAGGAGATTTAACTCTCCAAGGCCGCTCAAAATTACAAAACATAGAAGTTTGATTAATGAGCAAAATCCAATAGCATTAGGGAGACCGGGAAAGCTCTGTAACTAGGAGTAAAGCACGAGGGAGAGTGAAGATAAGGACGAGAGACACCCCCTCCCTTACTTGTCGAATCCCGCCTCACGACTATTCCACCTGACTTTTGATATGAGTTGGTGACCATAGTTGCCTATCCTAGGGATCACACAGGTGGCTACGGAGGGGAATCCTATGGCACTTGATGTTGACGTTGTATCACGTTCAACAATACTTCTGGAGGGTACCCTTGCGAAGCTTGGGTGCTTGCACCAGCAAAGGCTGTTGTCTGGAGGTCAGCGTAACTGCCTTTGATAGCTTTGCTAGTAGGCCTGGGGCGTAATTACCCTAGTCAATTTTTGGAAGGCCCTTGTTATTAAATTTCTTGTATTTTGGTGTATGGTCCTAATCACCTAGAGCGGAAATACTCGAGATTTATGTGATTGCTGATATCTTTAGGGACTTTTTAGTAAGTGTTCTTTGCTCCTAGTTAGCCTATCTTTATACTTTTTTGAGTCTTTAAGTAGATCTTTTAAATAATTCAAATTGGTTGATCGACCATCTCAACAGTCTAGGAGACTTTGTGGGCTATCATCTATGAGTCTTGAGCCTTCTCCTAGAAGGCGTAGGAGTAATTCTGCTAGTGGTTTTCAACCAGTGGCAGTAGGCACATCAAAGATTGATCCTCCACTTGGGGTCATTAATTCACAAGATAGACTTGGCACCAGTAGAGAGTTAGAGAGGAACACACCAGTTCTTTCTCGAGTACTTTTTCAGTCGGAAGATAATATCGAAGTTGAAGAGATTTTAGAGTCGGTTGCTGCTCTAAATTCTCCTCTTCCTCTTGATCATCCAGACATTCTATTGTACGTCGGAACCCCGAATCATAGGCCTTTGAGCCCAGTTTTACACCCATTTATTCCTTCGATGACCACTGCTGGAAGCATGGCATATATGAAGAGTGTTGAGAGTGTGCAGACTCCCATATCTGTACAAGGAGGAGGAACTATTTCCATCCCTTCTATCACTCCCAGCACGACTATATTTGGGTCTACTTCCATTGCGTCAACGAGTGGAAGTTCTTAGGCTACTGCATCCAGTTTTGGATTTATCCCTTATTAAATGTCGTCTCATGGGATTCCTTCAGTTCCTTTGAACATACCATCGACTGCCTCCACATCCATGATGAGTGGATCAGCTTCTTTTCAGGGTTTCCCATTTGGAAGTGGTCATATACCACACTCCAATCCAACAGTAGGGTCAATGCCTTTTTCCTTTACAGGTCAAGGTAATAACCCATTCCACAGTTGGAAAAACCCTATGGTTAGTGGGATAGGAACTGGGAATCCTTATCAGGGGCTATCAGCTCCTTTTAACACTTCGTTAGGTGGTAACTTCACTAGTTACGAAGGATTTATGGCAAGAGTTGGTCAAACTCCAAATTTTGTTGGACCACAAGGAGCACCATTTGGTTTGGTAGGCTCTACGAGTTACTTTAGGAAACTTGGCGTTTTTAAAAATCCAGGTCATTCTTTTCAGACCTTTGGGAACCCCACCCGCACTGGATGGAATTCCAAAGGTCCGCCACGAATCCCTTTTTTGGCCACGTTGAACTTGCCAGACTTAACAAAATTGACAAATGATCTGATTCGATACAATCCAGCTTGGCCTCCAATCCCAACTAAACTTCCCTCGGATATCCAAAAATTTGAAGGGAAGAGTGGTGAAGATCTGGGAGACCATGTAACCACATTTCACTTATGGTGCTCATCCAACTCCCTGATAGATGATTCTATCAGGTTGAGGTTATTTCAACACATCCTAACCGGAAATGCGGCCAAATGGTATATAGAGTTGCCAGGGGGAGCCTATACTTCTTTTTGTGATTTGGCTAATGTATTTTTGAACCATTTTCAGTTGCTTGTCCGATATGAAGCCTAAACTGAACTTCTGGCTAATGTTAAACACACATGGGAGCAAGAACAATAGGAAAGATAAATCATGTGAGTTCATTTTTTATTAACAAGATATTTACATTTATAGTACATTATGTGACAGTTGGGATTCCCATCCCAAGGTCTCTTGAACTACTTAGTCTATTCAGCTTCCACACTAACCCATTTAGGATTAGGTGTCCAACATTCCCCCCTTAATCCGAAGGGTTATGTATGATTCCAAGAAGAGAGTTGTAATAAAAAATGTGCAAAAATGCATGGCAGCACTAGGCTGAATGTGCTCTCTGAAATGTTGGTATAAAGGGCGGTGGTTTAAGGATGACCACCAACACTGGAACGCTTATTGTAATTCCTGAAACTCTTCCAAAACTGGAAAGAAACTAAAGTTTTCTGCTAGAGGAAGTGATCCTATTGTTTTAAAGAGGGAAACCTTCAACCATAAAAGGGAGGTCTCACCCCGCATAAAAGGTAAAACTTCAACCTGAAAAGGGAAGTCTCAACCTGTGATGGTTTAAGGATGACCAACAACTCCGGAATGCTTAATGCAATTCCTGGAACTCTTCCAAAACTGGCAAGAAGCTGGAGTCTTCTGCTAGAGGAAGTGTTCTCAATTTTGTTCTCGGAACTCTTCCAAAACTGGCAAGAAGCTGAAGTCTTCTGCTAGAGGAAGTGTCCCAGATTGCCCATTGAAGGCATGCTCACGGGCATCTTTGTCTCTTGCTACAACTCTGAAACTGGTGTGGCAAGTTGTGGCTCAGGCTCGCTTGATGTGGCTTTGAAGCTTGTAGATGACCATCATTCCCCCCCTGTGAGATACAAGGTGAGATGATGGAGAAAACTCAGCTGCAAGACTTTTCAATACTCTGGAACAAGTTCTGATATGTGTTTGGAATATCTTCTTGGCTGTTGATGCCCATTGCCAAGAAGTGATCCATCTTAGATGAATCTTTGTTCTTGCAGGACGTTTGTTTCTGAAGCATCTGTGTGAAGAATGGGTGGCTTTATGACAGTGCTTACATGGATGAAGATCAAAACAGTGATCTTTCAAATGGCCAACTCGATCACAGTGTTGGCATTTCACAATCTGTTGTTGTTGTTGTTGTGGAAGAGGGGCAGAGTCTAGAACAGTTGGAGCTGAACTGCCTTAAGGACCAGGTGAACTGTCATGAATGAATCCAGCACTCTGAAACTGAATGGGCTTGGCGTAGTCTGGAATATGAAAGGACAAGTCCTTGTCATATCCAAGACCGGTTCT
>APFE031744454.1:55736-117448 GCA_000404065.3 Pinus taeda | reverse complement strand
ATTGAGGAATTTATCCCTTAGTTAAAGAGATAAGGATGAGTTGTAATTTGAGTTGTAATTAGTTAGCTCAGTTAACTGAGTTAAGTCCAGTTAGATTAGTTCAAATAGTATGTTGAACTAATTGTGAGTTCAGTTAGTTAATGCATGCATGCATGTAACTGGTGTACTTCAGATAACTGAATATTCTCTCATAAATAACTCATGCATGTCAGTTCAAACAGAGACCTAGTTGAGATCAGATGATGGGACGGTGTACTATCAGTTGCAGGAATATTCCATGGAAGATATCTCTTGCATGCAAAAGGAATTCATTCCTTGGAGATTGCACAGTTACTTCTTCAGTTTTAGTGAGTGTGTGATGAGGCCAATCACACAGGTGGCATCATTGGACCCCAAGAAAAACTGTGCAAGAAAATAGGAGGCTTGGAGGGTTGAGGGAAGGCATATCTTGTGTCTATTCAGTCTGTGAGCTATATTGTTTGATTGCAGAGAGAGCAGGATAGCTTGTGAGCTGATTCTTTTTGTAATTTGAACATATTTCCCACTTGTATGATAATACAGAGATTGGGGTTTTAGGCTAAGGCTTTCCCCAGGTTATTCTTCTGTGTTCATGTGTGATTGATTTCTCATTCTCAATTATATGTGTTCTAATTGATCTTGCTCATATTCGATTAAGCTTCCGCAAGTTTGTTGTAGAAGTAGATCTTGTATTTTGCTTTAGTATATTGCATAATCTGTTGATTTATAGAGGGAATTTCTACAGATGAAGCCTAGAGCGGTCGAGCTAAAAGCACACATTCGGAGTCATACCCGGGACTATGAAGATCTCCTGCAGCTCATCACTAGTCTATAGGCTTCCCATGCATGGGTATTCAAGAGTATGGATGTTGTTGTGCATGCACATGTGATCCCATCTATTGGAACACTCACCCAGGTGAAGACAAAGGCACAGGTCTAGCTAGAGCTTGACTCGTACTTTGACGATTTGATGCACATAGTCACTAGCCCAGACTTGTTGATCAGCGCAGACACCATGCACAAGTATGTTGTTGGTCCGACCACACTCAAGAAAATGATGTGCATCCTATCAGACGAGTTGGACAAAGGAGCCCGAGAAGTGTACCCGGATGTTATGGAGGCAAGAGTTCATTTCCAGAAAGATGTCACCTTAGAGTACACGAACACCATTGTGGACTATCCAGCTTGGCACCAGTTTGGTACTATCAACCACCATGAGGATGTCGAAGATTTGGTCTTCCAACAATTGTCCAAGTCATAGTGATGTCTTGCATGGCTTTCTCAAGCCATTTTGTCTCACATGGGTACATGTGCATTGTAATGTAACATCTTATCAAGTGTAAGTTCAAGTGTCGATACTTGGACGTAACAATCATGGAGTAGATGAAGAGTCATGAAGGTAGATAAACTGTCACAAAGGGGAATTTCAAGGGCCACCCCACCCTTTGCTATATATAATCCCTCATAACTCATTATATAAGCTTTTGGTCAGCTAAGCTTCCGATAGGACTGCCTTAGAGAGAGTTTGGACAGTATTGTAACGAGTCTTGGCTTTTCCACTATGCAGAGCTAGTATATCTCTTTGGAGGAGAAGGCGGTCGTGACTATAATGTTCTCCTATCGGAACTAGTGGTTGGACATGGATGTATTGTATGACTGGAACTTACACTTCTTAATATAACAGATCCAACACATTTCGTGCATATGTCCTATTGTATTTCATCTATCTTGTTACTCTAAATGATATATGTATATGTTTTCTTACGTGTGCATGTGTAGCTATTTTCTGTATATGTATGTATGAATCCTTCTGAAATGTGTCGTTGGTTTAACCATCACTTTGGATTGCTATCTTACATTCCTTCCATGTTATGATGCATCTTTGCTCGTGTGTTCCCTTCTTAACTGTGTGCTTTCACAGGTTTCCAAGGGGTGCACTCACCTCACCCTCTGTGTGTTAGAACCGCTCATGCACCTTCCTTGACTTATTGCATATGTCACACCCTTGCTACCAACAGGGACATCTTACTTGCCTTTGTGCGAAACCGCAGTAGGTGATATTGTACGACTCATTACTGGGACTCCTACACCAAACGGTCTGAGGTCTAATTGGGACTTCTTACCGGGGAAATCCCCTAACATGTTGGCGGGTCCATCACCATCAACAAAGTGATAAAAAGTAATGGAAACACACTCACATGAACTTTCCTAGATGACAATCACACAACCAATCAAAACACCACCAATTGTTACAAAAATAAACAAGAGAAGAACAACATCATTTAGAAATAAGTGACAAAACAACACAAAATCCAAAAGGATCTGAAAGTGGAATATGAAACAGGTCTAAATAGTCACTTAGAGCAGCAAAACAGATGATATCTAAAGACAAAAGACAAGTCTCAACCAAAGCACCCAAAATATCTTCAAGAACACCTTGAAAGACACTAGCTAAGGAAGAAATCAAACAAATTGATTAGAAATGAATCAGATCAAATAGAAACAAACAACTAATCAGCAACAGAAAATCATAGACCCTACACATCTCCAATAAACCAAATAAGGATGACAGAATTAAGGCTTAAAACAAACTATACACTTCCCTCAACAAAACGAATCCAAGTGAATGAAATCAAACACCATAAAAAATATTTGGGCCAAAACCAATAGGAGACAGAAAGCCAACTTAGATCCAAAGAAGAGAAAAGAGTTTTCATAGGATAAATTTCAAATTTTTAGGGCTAGAAGGCCAGTCGCACGGATCAACTGTGCAGAGAGAGGTTGATCGCTCAGATGAAATAACAAGACAACGACCATAAATTTATAGTTGCTTGGATGCAATGTTGTTCTAGTGAATGGGGGAAAACCTAAAAATTCTAAAAAGCACACACGCAAACATAGAAAAATACTAAATATTCAAGCAATTAAGCCTTGAAAATAGACGCAGAGAGTCAAAAAATTTCAAGGAAGCTCAAAAAACTAGAATAGAAGAGAAATCATCAAAAACCCAAGATGAAGCAGATACGAAAAAAGAATTCTCTCATTGAAAGCACCAGGTTTGTTGCAATGAAATTTACATGAAAGGATTTATTTCTCTATGATCTTGTGTCCGAATAAGATCACCACACAAAAAGAGAAAAAAATGGCCAATAGATAGACAATCTGTTGATTTTTGTGTAGCTTGGGAGGTACTCCAAGCCCTAGTGTTCGAGGGTTGGAGTTCAAAGCACCACAAGTAGGCTTGTGGGCTTGGAACCCAAGCCTGAGGTTTTTCACCAATAGATGTTTGGGCCAAAACCATGATAATTCTTTGACATATTATGGATGAGGATGATAGCTCTCGATGAGATGATTCTAATGCAATGAGAATAATCTGATTCTGAGTTTTCGTTGAGGAGTAATGAATTTTTGAAGGTTAATGATGGGTTTGAAAGTGTGTATGTAGGTCAGCCTAAGGTGTTTTAAGGCTCATGACAATTGGAATCCCCTCATTATGATGTTTTATGAAGCCCCTCTTATTATTATATATAGAGGTTGAGTGTGAGGTTATTAGATCATCCAAAAAGTGCAACATAAGGCATCAAAGCAACTCGCATTTGAAGAGGGAGGATCCTTAGATTGGCCGCAGGCTAGGAGGTATGCAACAAAGGAGGAAAGTCTTGTTTGAATCCTTTGTGTGATTATTTTGAGGTAAGAATTATCCTACAATAGGGCCGAAGAGGAGTGAGTTGTTTTGAGGATGGTTTGGGTGATTTGACATGTGGTCTTCCTACAACAAATGGACCATAGCCCTTGGAGAACTATGTGGTGAGGTGGCATGCCTATTTGTGCTTGGGACAAAGGGTCGTAAGGCTGATTTGTAGGATAGAATAGGCCACAGGCCTTGTATCCTTGCACAAGAGGTGGTGTGGTAATATAGAGGGTTGTTTTGTGCCCAGGGCAGTGTCAAAAAAGGCAGGGAGGACATGTGCAGGGAGTTGCAGCTTGTTGGCTTAGGTTGGGCTAACTCAGGTTCAGACTTTTACTGTGCACTAATAAAACCCTCAATCACTGGCCCTTTCAAAAATGACATGCATGCAGGTCTCAGTTTCAGCCGAAGTGACTATGGGAGGTTACAGAACCAAGCTTCTGTAGCCCGAGGGATGTTTTGATGTGGCACTTTTATATTTTCTTTATGCTTTATTTCTTATAAATTACTTTGCATACATCAACTACTTCGCACTTATATATTAATTCACAGAATTAAATTCTTCACTTAAACATAACATAAACATCCATAAACTTCACAGTACTAAAATAAAGTGCAGATAATAAGAAAATCAACACAAGAGACACAGATTTTACCATGGTTCATCCCAATGTGGGACTACGTCCACAAGAACTATTGCTTATAATATAGAATTTGTACAACAAACAATTCTCTCCTGCACACACAGCTGTAGTTTATCTACGCACTAAGCTACAAATGGTCTACACACTCAGCTATAGACCCAAGCCTTCACACACTCAACTGCAGAGCCTCACCCTCTCCAAAGTACAGATCACAAAAATATCACCATAAACATAGATCTAGATCAATTCGATAGATTTGATGTCTTAATTTTTAATTATTCATCCCTATATATACTATTACATGAGGGATTACCATGGACCCGATACCATGGTTTCCAAAATACAAGGGATTATGGTCTAAAACCATCAACTTTTACAATATTTTATGATTTTTATAAAAAGGGAGGGGCTTCACCACACATCCCCTATGTTGCGCAGTGACTTTGCTACGTGGTCTTTGTTGTGCTCTGCCACCCTACTGCGCGATCCACTTCGTACTCTGCAACATGGCTACATTACCATGGACCCAATACCATGGTTTCCAAAATACAAGGGATTATGGTCTAAAACCATCAACTTTTACAATATTTTATGCTTTTTATAAAAAGGGAGAGGCTTCACCGCAAAGCCCCTATGTTGCACGGTGACTTTGCTACATGGTCTTCGTTGTGCTCTGCTACCCTACTACGCGGTCCACTTCGTACTTTGTAACATCTTTTCTACCATGCACTCCCCAAAACTCATATTTCTTGCCCAAAATCTTTCCAAGTTGGGTTGTGCCCAACAGGCCCCCAACACTCACATGTGACTCATCCCAAGCCACTTAGCTGCTTTGCCTCTGATTTTTTTTGCAATGTTATTGTAGGCCTTGTTGAATTATTGGAGCACTTTTGTCATCTATTTATCCTCGCTGTGTGATTCCTCCAACAAGGATTACGTTACATGATTTGCAACCTTCTATAGCAATGTTGCCTCCTTCTATCGAAGCTCCTAAAGCTTCCCATCTACTGTTTGCGATACCTAAAGGGCCTCATCCTACCAAGGCTGAGTTATTTCTATCAATGCCTTCTATTTCCTCTTTAGGTCTTCGATCTTCTTCTACAGCACCTTTGATTCATTTATCTTTGCACTATTTTTTGATATAGGAAATGTCTTCATAACTGCTTGAATCTCCTCTAACTGTTGTTGCCTTCGCTACATTTCCTCCTATAGTTTATGTATATTTGGATCTTCTTGCAGTGAAGTCCAAAATTGCAAACTTTTATCCAGTAGTTTGTTGCGGTCCACCAATACTGCGGAGATTCTAACCATGACTAACTTTAGGTCAGCCTCCCTCTAACTTCTTACTTCTAGTGGTATAGTCGTCTGCAACTTTAATTAGAGTTCACTAATATTTACCTCATACTCAAACTGCACATCTGCAATTTTCTTCTTGGATTCTTTTATTGCAAGGTCAATCTTTGTGACCTTTTCTTCTGTCGATTATTCTTCACAGGCCTCCATGTCCGTAATTCCCTTACATGTTGTTTCTACTATGTCCTTCAGTTGTTGGTATTCTTTTGCTATCTAATCTCTCTCTTGTATTGTCTATTTAAGCTTCTATGACAGTGTAGCTCGCTCCTTTTCCACCTGTATGTTGAGTTGTGATGTGCACTCTTCCCAGCGTTAATTCCTCTATAATCTCATCTTGTAGCTTATGTAACCTTGGCAACGACACTGCTGCGATGTTCATGTTTATATTTGTCCACTCCTTGGCCTGCTACTGAATTTCTGTTGATGAAAACTGTAGAGCCCTTGCAGGTATCTATGTCAGCGTCGTCGCAAGGGTAGGCACGATCGACCTCCTTCTATAATCCTTTCATGTATTTGTGCAGGCTGTCTAACTGATAATGCCAAAAGTTTCAATTGCGCAATCCTCTCCTGCACATCTATGGTAAGCTTGTCGTAGCAATCTTCCACCCTATTCCAAGATTCCACTGTGATCCCCTAAACCTTGTCTCCAATTTGGTCAAAGTCTCCCTCAATGAGAACCATTTGTGTGATATCTTTTGATTTATCCACCTTATTCTTCTTTCTGGCCTTGATGGAACCTTTGCCTTGCCTCTTCCTTTTCTCTACGACATATTTCTCTATTTCTGCCTTCTTTGTTTGCTTTGTCATATCCTCACCTCCTTTAGGGTCTTTCTCATGATGTTATTCGTCATGGTGTTCTTCTTCCTCTTTCTCTTTCTCTTCCTCCTCCCTCCCTTTTCCACTACCTTCACCATGGTACGAAGTGTCCATCTCTTCTTTTGTTGCGTTGTCTCCTGCCTCCTCTAGCAGTCATCCAATCTCCGAGTCATGTTTGTAGTACTTCTACCAGGTCATCCTCTTTGACCATATATGGCAATGCATGTCATTCCTTATTCGCCTCTTTGTGCGCATGTATGTACAATCTTTGAAAATCCACCTTGAACCTCGCCATAGGGATATAATGTTTGTGCAAACTCGGCGAAAGGTGTGGGTGTTGGTTTATGAGCATGTGTAGATCCATCTGGTATAGTATAAAAAAATATTCTATTTTCCCATGCATGTGATGGTTTAGTGGTATGCCAAAACGAAGCATACCTCACATACATCTTCTTCTATCGGATGAAAATGCATATCCTCCGACTCCTTCCACGCCAACATAGAAATGATCAATATTAGCCAGCGATAGTGGAAATATGTACCTTTTTCCTGGACCTCACACCAGTCATCCAGGAATTCCTTTTTTAAATACGTAGCCCAGTTATATTGGACTCCATTTTCACACTGCGTGGCTAAAGACACCACCAATGCAAGAACTTCATTTGCACGACACTTCTTTACTTCTTGATCGCTAATTGATTTTATGTCATAGCCCCTATTACCTTTGACCAACCCATACTTCTTCTTCATATGCTCTACCACAACGTGATCCTGATCCTTTCCCACGAACTCCTTCGTGCGGTTCTTCCCTTGGTAAGGTAATCGCATGATCCTCCAAATCAACATTTGGTCTATGGGGATCTCATTCCCCATCCACAGGTGTCCATCATGTATTAACACAAAAAATTGGCACATGCACACTCTGTTTGTTGAGCTTCTGTCGAAGTGCAACACATTCAACATGTTGAGAAGTCTTGACTATGCCAACCCATTTTCCCACTGTTATGACTCCAATATCGTCACTCCGCTCTTTGGGGTAATGAACCTGCTGCAAGCACTGATCTGGTGAAAACTGCAGGTACTTTGTCCAATAATTAAATCATTGTCTGTGAAGTTTAGCTACAAAAGTTTTCCTAAAATATCTCCTTTAAATGGTGCATCCTCTAGCAATAGAGGTGTGAATGTCCCATAATTCGCATCTTTGGCATCCATTACTAGTTTTTTGTTTGGCTTCCTTAGCAGAATAAATGAGGGCAGAGGTGAGATGAACGTTCCACCACCTTCCTCCCCCTGAATTTCTTCCACAACTTCTTCAATGTTGACTTGCTCTGGTTTCTTCTGAGGCTTCACAGGTTTGGCAGGCTTCTTGTACTGCTTTTTCTTGGTTCTTACTTCCTTGGGTTGCTTCTGCCTTGGTGATGTCTATGGCTTTTGTGGCGGCAATGCTACTATTGTGGGTGTATCTACTGCGAGTGTTTCAACTGTTGGTGCAGATTCCATAACTCTAGACATTCCCTTCTCATGAAAAATCTGCTAATATCCTCCCAAGATTTCTTAGACAACATATGCAACGAACTCTCCTTCAACTTCTTCGCACTATTAATCACTCGAGCTCTTGATTCAGTAAAGTTCCTAATCTGAGCGATATTTCGCTATTTATAACAATTCTGACCTTCGGACCTCATCATTAGATTTGATTTTGTCCCAATTTTGTTTAGATTTCGTCATTAAATGTGTATCTATCATTACATTCTACCAATCATCATCTTAAATGCAACTTGACCCCTGTATTTTCCCTTTTAACGGTCATATTTCTACTTTTCCAACTAACTTCGACACGTCCCCTACTATAGCGCACCTTTGTCTTACGTCGCAGCTTCCTACAAACTTCGACATGTTTTTTACTGTAGTGAAGTACTTTCTTCATCGAAACTCTTTCTGCAGCGTATTTTATAGTCCAGTGCCCACTTTCAACTACATGTGACATTAAGAGTTTCCTTATTTCTTCTTTAGGGTGAAGATGTAGGGGCAGTGTTGTCATGGTATGAGGAGAAGCAAAGTAATCCATTGGGTCAGCTAAGTCCCAGTGCACATGAATTTCAAGATCCTCGTGCAGTATTTTTGGAGTCAGATAGAGAATCCATATTATTCAATCTGGGAAATTTTGGATCTGTTTACAAGTTTTCATGGGAGTTTCATTGCAGTAGTTCTCTCTTCTTTCTCATAAACAAGCACTTGCGGAGAATTCAAACAGCAGCCAGAATGCTTACTTGGTTGCATTGGTTTTATTTCACTTGATCAGGTGATGGATGGAACAGTTAGAGTAGGTTTTATGCAATAAACTCCATTTTGAGCATTTTTTCCAGTTTGTCAGTTATGTTTTAATACTGAGTCAGTTTTTATTTGATTAAAAGTTAGTTTGTGTCGTCAAGTCGTCAGTTTTCAGTCATGCATTTCAATTTAAGTTTTTGACCGTATTGGCCCACATGGTTAGGCACTTGGTCTACGGTGTTCTTGACACCTCCAAGGAGTTGCCATCCCCAATAAGGCCGATGTTAGTGTCAGTGTTTGCATCCTGTCATCAGTGATCAAAAATCCTCTTTTCATATCATTTTAACAGTCTGATTCAGCAATTTTTTATCATTCCACTAGGTCATGCAAAAATTAGTCACTGATGGTAGTCCTAGTCCAAAAACATCACTCTTCCCTAAATGTGACTACTTGCTAGCATAGTTTCATATATTGTTGACTGTACATCATCCATAAAGTTATTTTTATCATGCCATTTATATCAGTCATGAGGTCATTATGTCATCTTGAAATTCAATCCTTCAAGGTCTCATTAGGTCTTTAAGGTTTTTCAAGGTTTCATTAGGTCATTAGGGTTGCCACGGTTCCATTCCATTGCATAAGACCAGCAAGTAAAGGGTGATCAAATAACATCCCTTCACCATGTGAAGATGATTTGTAAAGAGAAATGCTTATTTCATTATGTAATTTTATGTCTTTCAAATGTAATAATTTCACCATCCCAAGTTGTTAACTCAATGTTCCAAGTATGTCAGACCATCAAAAGATCAATTTCTCAAAGGAAATAGCCATGTGAAGGGTGAAGTTTGAAAGGGTTATGTGCATGCCAAAGGGAGTTGTTTTTTCCCAAGGGTGTCCAAATCGTCATTTTCCACAAGCACTAACCCTAATTTCCTCACCCATTGAGATAGGGTTGGCTATGAAATCAGAGAGTCTGAATATATGAGGCATAAGGGAGGTCATTTCAATGAGTATGAGGTCATTCCAACTCATACACATCATGTCTCCATCATATTTCAATAAGTCATTCCAAGGGACAAATCATTTGCCATGCAAAGGGCCGATTTTTCTTCAAACTATGTTTTAGACCAAACAAAGAAGAATTTGGAAAAAATGAGAGAGGTTTTTGTCCACAATAGGCCAAGGAAGAAAAACCTCCTTCACTTTTTACACAGGTGTCATGGTCTTAGAGAAAATGTCAAAAATACAGTTGCTACAAGAAAGTCGCTACACTTCTGGAGTGACCTTGGGAAAATCAAGCTTTTTCCTAGCTGTAGTGACCAAATGACTTGCTTGATGAGTCAAATGATACTAGACACAGAAAACTTTCCAATGAGATATCATGAGCTCAATTTGGAGTTGAAGAAGACCTTCAAAAGTTGACTGCAACATCACTCTACATTTTGGCAACCTCATTCTACACATTTTGACCAATCTTGGGAGATTGAGCTTTTTACAAGGCAAATGAGCTCCAAATTGAAAAATTCAAGATGTTTTGGAAAGTAGACTCGACAAGCTTTCCAACTAGCTATCCCACGCCCAATTGGGACATCAGGAAGGTGTCAAAAGTGGACTTGAAGTGGCGATGCGCTTTTGGCAGTGGCGCTGCAGTTTTGGCAGGAGAGCCCAAAAACCTTCAAACCCTCAAACAAACTCCAAATTGCTCTCTCCTTGCATCATTACAAGTAAGTGGTCATCCCTCACCTTGGTTTTGATTTGCAAATCTAAATTATAAGCATCATTTCCATGTTTAATATGAAACCCTCAAATCTCCCTAATGATGCCTAAAACCCTAAACCTTCACTGTTCATCCTATCATCTATCCCTACAATTCTAAATTCCCCTATCCCTATTTCCCTATCCCCTTATCCCTATTCCTTATCATTTCCATCCCTCTATCCCTCTTTCCCAAGGGCATCAAACAAAACAAGCCCTCCCTCTCATTTCCTACTCCCTCACTCATTTTTACCCCATAAAGTCATTTCCCATCCCCTCACTCCTAAAACATTCTCTCATTCCCTTCATACAGCCTCCAGCTTTGCAAACATGGATCAAAAAGACCGAGACTATGAGGAGGAGGAAAACACAAGCAGCGACACCTCAGCAAATAGAGCTAGGCAATAGAGAAAACCACACAAGGGAGGAGGATAGGCTTAGGATGTTGGTTGAAGCTTCCTTGGCTCATCAACGCACTTGATGATGGTGCTTCTCACCAATTTTGGGCAAGTTTTGAGGAAATTTTGTCATTTGCAAATTTTGGATTTCAATACACAGGAAAACTACCTAAAAGCGCAGCACCACCGACGTTGCACTTTACTTAGGGGCACCCATTGAAGAAATAGTTTGAATTTTTGGATTCAGAGCGATGAGGACATGCACCCTAGCAAGTTTCAAAGTTTTTTGGGTAGAACTGGTCCACCAAAAGGTCAAAAAACACCCTAAAAATGACCTTTCTGCCACTTTTTGGACACACAGAAACAATCTTGGGAGAATCAAGTTTTGAAGGCTCAAATGAGCTCCAAATACAGATATTCCAGGTGTTTTGGAAAGTACACTTGAAGACCTTTCCAATGAGCTATCATGGGCTCAATTTGGATGTCGGGAAGGCCTCCAAAAGGGACCTAAAAGTGGCGCTGCGCTTTTGGCAGTTTTGCTCAGGGTTGTTATTTTTCCAGTTTTTTACTGTAATCATGGATTCTCTCTCATGGTGGACGATTTACCATCGTAAATGATGATTTGGCATGTAACTATGATAGATAAATAGTAATTTAGGATAGATTCATTGCTTTAGAAGTTAGTTTGAGATCAAATGAATCAGTTTTTCACTTTTAGAGGCAAGTTGTTGAGATGCCTATATTCATGTTCAGTTAGATTAGCGCCTCATCTTAGGGATTCGACCCCTCAGGGTAGGGGGAGGTTGAATACATGTCTATATCTTCTTCTTCTTTCTCTTTGTAGAGGGTTGGACTCAGTTGGATGCTCAGACCTTGATTGTACACCTTTGTAAGCAGTTTGGTAGGAGATTAATAAGAATTGCAGCTATTTTTATGGGATCCCTGTGGTATGGAGTTTTAGTACAGTTTCTTCTTCTGTGATTATATGTTTATATGTTTTATGTATGCCATTAATCATTTCATTGGTTCTAGTTGAATGTTTTCAAGTTTGATAGGCATAATTCATTGCATCAGTGCTCTACCTTGGGAAACCATTCACCATTTCATGTTTTCTACAGTCCAGGAAGGATCCATGATTGTCACATGCCCTTCTTAACTTCTCATAAGTCTAAAACATTTCACCCCATCAAGCCCTAAAGTGCTAAATCCTATGCCTACCTTGCCCCATTGAACACCCTGCATTTCTAACCTAGTTTCCTAGACTAAACTGTCCAACACCTCCTGATTTGGTAAAACCCCTTCAAAATCCAATAAAAACTTTCGTGCTACTATATCTAACCTAATATCCTTTACCTGATCCAGTCATATTGATTGAGATCCTTACAGAGAGAGCCCTCTCCTGGCCTAGTAGGGCTAGCTACTTGGCTAAGTGTGGTTTGTGGTTACCCTGGCTTGTCTTCGTTCAGCCTAAGGTTCAATCCAGGTGATAACACTTCATACTCCAGCTTTGGAAGTGCCTGCGCGGTCAGGGTTTTGTACATGCTCCTATAAGCCCAGAGAACCGTTGGTACGCGCAGGTCCCAGTCAGTTCGTTTCACATGGTGGACCATGTTCAGTGCTTCACGTACTTTTCCAAAAGCTTCTGCGTGAATATGCTTCTATGTGCTTGGTTTTTCCATACTTCCTGGTCCCAACCGGAGGGGTCGTTCGCGCCATTATCTTGCCTGCTCTGGCTTATCGGTCATGTTTCCTATCGCGAGGACAGTGTGCGTTCGTGCAGGTTGCGCGCCATACGCCTGTACCCATCTGGAAAGGTGGGCGCGCGAGTTGTTTCGTCCATCATACTCGGCTTTCATTCGCATCTGAGGCTTTCCAAACCACATGCGCATCATCCTCCTACATTCATGCCAGTCCTCAAAAATTATTTGATGTATACCCACCGTCTTGCAGGTGTAGTGCACAGTACCCATTTCAGAGCGTCGAAACGATGTTGTTCCGGTACCTCTCTTTCAAATTTGTTCAGGAAATCATCCACCTCGCTCAATCCTTCATATATAGGTAGATCTCTTACCTCCGTTGCCACGCAGCGCAGCGACCTCGTCATCATGTTACAGTTGAGCGTGGTTACCTCGTGTAATCGGTTCTTCCATCGTTCTATTTCCTCATCCGAATATGAGGTGCAGGAGCCTTCGCGCTCCCATGAGATCCTGTTATCCGCGGTTGGATTTACCCAGTCCTACTCCCTCGCGGTTATCTTGTAGATACAGTCTAGATCGTCGTCGCTATTGTAGTCGCACACTGGCTTTGTGTAGCACGATCCTTCTGCAGGGTCTAAAGGTACCACTACGCGCAATGACCTTTTCTCAAAAATCATCTTGCACTTCTTTAGATTTATCGCTCCATTCATGTCAGTGGCCCAATCTATTCCCAGTAGCGTGGGATAGGGATTGTTGTCATCAACAATCTCTATTACTTTGAAATCTTCTAGGGCACTCGCACCTTCAATATCTACCATTATTCCCTGCAATCTTCCCATAGGTAGGATCTTTCGTTGGTTCGCCATTCGCAATTGAATAGGAGACCATCCGCTCCCACGTCTGCTTTGGTAGGACGTTCGCATCCGATCCTAGATCCAAAATCACTTTATCAATTTCATATTCCCCGATCTGTGCAGTCAATCTCATCTCTCTTCCTGTGCGCGTTGTGTGCTTCCCAAGCTTCCGGACTACGCGCGGTTCTCCTGGTGTGGTTCCAGCACATCTAGTGATGAGTTCTTGCAGCGCATTCACAGCTTTGTTGTCGCGTAGCAGCTTCATGCATATCTCCAAGAATGTAGTGAGCATTGATGGGTCCATTTCCGATTCCAATTTATCTTTACTTCCTAGAGTGGAGGCATTCGCGAAACTCTTCTTAGCTTCCATGAATGTCTCCTTAGCGAGCTCTAGATCAAATTCTAGTTCCTTTGTTGGAGCCTTGCGAACCCAGGTACTCTCTTCAGGTTGCTTACCTTTGTCATCCCTTGTTGTAATACCACTACAGAGCACGATATTTACATTCGGGTCTTCCTCGCGCAGCTCAAACCTCATCATTTACAGGTTCTGAGTCGGGGGAGGTTGAAGTGCTCCTTTGTCGCACAACCTCGCTATCAGCGTGGGACAGTCCTCCGTCTCATGATCAAACTGGGTACAATACAAGCATGATGGTCTCATCGGATTTGTACAATCGCGAGCATAATGCTCCGGTCCTCCGCAATTGTAACATATCAGTTGTCCACAACCTCTTCCTGGTCCCATTCCACCTCAACCTCGTCCGCACTCCTGAAATCCAGTGAGCGCCATCCTTGCATTTTGATCAAGGGCCCATGTTTCGATCTGAACTCTGTAGATAGGATTATGATCCATCATCAGTTCATAGCTTCTACAGGTTCGCTCATCGTGGCCTACTGACCTGCAGAAATTACAGAACAACTGCTGGGAATTCTGCGTATACTTTTGTAATAGATGGCAGTTATTTGTAGCATGCTTCCCTCCTATCTGACAAATCACGCACCATAATGCAGGGATCGCGCTTGGTCCTACTTGTGCCTCTGGTCTCAATGGCATTGGTCCTCCTCCCGCCAAGTAGTTCAAGAGACAATGGTCCTTGTCGTGTCCCTGGCCTTTGCACTTTACGCACCATACATCCTTGCGCGCTTCTGGTCGAGCCATCCTATCTTGTTTCAAGCTCTGCATCTCAAGGCACAAGTTTTTCAACTGCGCGTGGATCTGTTGAACTCCCAGGTTAGGATCTTGTATCGAGGTCTCATGCAATCTCATTGCGATCTCCAAGGCCTTGGCCTGAGTGGTTAGCTTCTGCTGTGACAACGCGATCCTTAGATGCGGCGTTAGTGATGCTACAAACCATGTGCGGTGTTGCCCATCCGTCAAGGTCATATTGGCTTCACGAATTGTACACTTTAGTCTTTGATCCAACTCCCAAGGGGTCTTGCCTAGAAGCATCGTGATTTCCTTAAATCCAATGATCGACTGTCTCTGATTTTGACCTGCTAAATTCCTTGTTTAGCGCAACTTGGATATCTATGATCCCTGCATTCGAATTGTCATTGGAATGCTTAATGTACCAAGTCAGTGCGCGATCCTGCAGAGCGCTGACCAGTGTTGCTTTCTTTATATTGTCATCCGTGGCTCCCTGCGCTTCCCATACAACCCTTACCACAAACCAAAACTGGTCCAGGTCTTCATTCCCTACTCCTTTGAACACCGGCAAATTTATCGCGCTTGCCATGTTGAATTGTGGTGGTGGCGGAGGTGGTGTGGACGAAGACGGGGGTGAATATGGTGAAACTGGTGGTGTTGTAGGTGGAAGTGGTATGCGCGGAATTCATTGCTTTATCAAACTGATCGCACTTCTTGGTGAAACCTTTGCGAGATTTTCCCAGCTTTCTCGCGGAGGTGAAATCAAGGGGCTAGTTTCTAGTTCTGCGCTACCTTCATTTCTATAGATCCTCCCACTTCGCGTAGCCCCAAACATCAATTTATTCCCATAATCCGCTTTTCACACAATAGCATTTTAATCCAAGTGTTCAAAGATTTAATGTACTTACTTGGCGGTCCTTTGAGGAAGCGTCGTTCCACCTCGCTATATCTCACTGAAGTATCTACCGCGAACTTGGTGATAAATCCTCCTATAATTCGATCGAGCCAGTGATCCACAGCGCGCGTGATCTTATCCTTCGATGCTTCTAGTCTGTGCACCGACTCTGGAGTCCACACAATAGGGTTGTCGAGCCTACACATTCCTTGACTGTCTGCTAGCTTCGCGATCCACTCGTACAACTCATAAGGAAAGGATGCAAAAGAAAATTTCGTGGATTTCTGTGTATAAGTAGCAATCTAACCACTCTTCCTTTGATAATCGCGGATTCTTGTTTTCCTGCATCGCGAACTCATGAATTTTTTTGTCCAACCACTCTTCAATTCCTTTCTTTGTCGGATTCCAATGATACGACATCAGACATCTCTATGCAGATCCCAATCCCCGCAAGAGAACCATTTGTTGGCTTATTGGGGCCTGACCCAGGTTCAGAGTTAATTTAGCCAAACAAAGCCCAGTACTATTGGCCCTTTCGGCAACAATCCGCGGAGTGCGGACTGAGGTCTCACCCGAAGTAGTATGGGAGGGTGCTAGAACCAGGTTTCCGCACTCTGGAGATGTTTGATGAGGTCACATGGTCCGCAATTTGACCTTGCGCGCAAGTTTCTTCACGCACTTTCCCGCACCTCGTAGCCTGATATACTACCTTTGCGCAGCCCTACCCAAGGGTTGAACGTCGCGCTCTGTGTTATTACCCAAGATCTCACTGGTATTCCAATGTTAGTTGATTATCTTAGCCTACTTGCGTGCTTTAAGTTATACTTAACAATATAAATCATTCATACAAGTGCGCGCAGTAAATAAACAGTATATTTGCAAAGTATATCAAACATGTATTAACCCAAGTACAGATACACAGAATTATGACAAAACTTCTCTTTATTACTTCCTTCTTCGGTTATAGACTCGACTCCACCCTGCGCACTCAGCTGCAAGGGTCCGCGCACTAAGTTACAAACTACTAGGCCTCTGTGCACTCAGCTGCAGAGCCTTCTCCTACTGTACAGCCCAGAGATGCACTTCACACTTCGACTTAATCACTTTCTCTTCTCATGCTTATCCTTTATTCTCTATCTCCTATCTACACTTAGAGCCTCGCTCTATTTATACAATCCCATGGTCCACGGACCATGGGTAGGTCTCTCTAGCCGACATAACATTACAAAACTAGGGCAGACAACCCTGTGACTCTAATATACTTTTGTGCCTCGCGCCCGCAATTCGTGGAGCTTTACAACAAGATTCGGTCAAAACTTGAGCTTCGAGCCCCAAAACATGCCTTGGGGGGATTCCATGCCCAACACTTGTAAAAGGATCATACATGTAACTTCCAGAAACCATACATACGATGACAACTATCTTGCAGAGATGCCTTGAAATGGCATATTATTGATGTCGAGACCAACCATACTATAGAAATGCATAGGCTGCCACACATATCAAGACGCAGAATATGCCATAAAGAGAGTTCCAACAAATGTGTGAGATCAACAGAGTGAGAGTCTATTACAGCGATGCCATACAGAGAGCAAGATCATGTTTATTACAGAGATGTCAAATTAACATCAAGAGTGAGAGTTGTCGTTATACATGCGTGAGTCATGGAACCATTATAGACAAGCCAATAGCAGAATTCGAGAGCCATTACAATGAGAGTGGATGCCATTATACATATCGAAGCCATACATATAAAGGGAGCGAGATACATATCGCAGAAGGACATACATGTATCATTGGAACCCTGTCACTGTAACATAAGTCTTGTAACAATAAGAGCGAGGCCCTAAATTAAGAGTGAGAGACTATCCACAACGTGAGATTATGATATCGAGACCAAGGAAAAAACCTTTCAAAGATAATAGCAAAACCTTTCCAGCGACAATAGCAAAACCCTGCCTCAGATAATAGAAAAACCTTGCCTGAGATACACAAAGCCTTACAAGCTACTTGGAGTGGATGAAATCTTAAGCCATAATTTATAGTTGTTTGTCATTGACAAAGGATCACGACCCTTGGAGGAAGCTGACATGAACCATTTGATGTGGTCTTTAAACTTAGACGGGAAACTTAAAAATTTGAACTCAAATAATCATTTGCCTTCGCAATTATTTTTCCAAATAAAATTTGTGCCAAATAATACTAAGTACTTTATCAATTTTGAATTTTAACCTTGGTGTTTTTCTCAAGGGAAATTCTTCCTGACGCTACACCATATTTCAACACAAGTAAAGCCTATGGAGGAAGCAGAATCATTAACTGTTCCTGAGGGTAAAGAAGGTAAGTCGACTGAGGGGCCTAAATAAGTGTTAGAATCACAAGAGGCGTAGAAAATCACTAAGCCCGAGACATTGGCAATTACTAAAGTGCTAACAGACAAGTCGTGTTCGAGTAAGCAGTCGAAGACAAAGAAGCTTCGAAAGAGGGTTAAGAAATTTAAAAGGAAATACACGCAATTGAAATTGGAAAATTGGGTTTTAAAAGAGACCAATGAGCGCTTGAGAAAATCAAGAGACCGAATAGTTGCTTGGAACCAATTCTCGGTTAAGAAAGGTAAGTTATGGCATGTTAAGCTGGAGCATATGGTGTAGCGCTATAAGAAGATGAAACTTAAATATTCACAGACAAAGCACAAGGAGATTCAAGAAAAGCTTGACCTCTTGGTTCAGGTTGCAAAAGGAGTTGAGCACAAGGACATGCGGCGGTCTGGAGGTGGGGGAAATGACAAGTCTCAACTTCGACTCATACAGAGTACCCCCCAAACACATTATGTGACCCATTTACCCCCTTTCATCTTTCATTTCCCTATACATTGTTGTTTTTCCTGTCAATATCGTGGTTTTAACAAGTCTTGAGTACTCAGGTAATTATTCACTAATTTGGTCTGTATTTTGGTGTATTCATCTACATCATTACTCTAGCACATTGCAACTCTTTTGCCCAAGTCACAAGAAGGATGATCACTGGTTACCAGAATGTGATGGCCTATTGCATCAAGCTCAAGTTATCAGAAGAGGCCATCAAGGAAGTTACCAGAAACGAGAACGACCTGATAGCCAAAGTCCAACCTAAATATTCACGCCCACAATTAGTCCAACCAAGGCAATCCTGATTTCGTTGTTTAGGATATATTTTGTGTACCAAATGATCTTCTTATTTAAGGAGATATATATATATATATATATATATATATAGTTGGTTGGACGATTGGGTCCTTTTGTTATATTTTTTTGTATGTGGTCGCATGGTTATAATTGTTTATTCATGTTTCTCGGCCTGAGCCTCAGCACTTTTAGACTTTATATATCTCTATAATTGGGCGAACAAGGTTAGTCGTGATATTAGTTCTGAATCACTGTTGCAATCAGTTTGTAGTTATTAAGCTCTGTAACCTTTCTGGATGATTTACCATATAAACATTGTTGTTGGTTTTCATTATCATGTAAGGTTTATTTCTGCCAACAGTGCTTCTAGTCGGGCAGGGCCCCCCTTAGTTGGGATGCACTTGCAGTTTTGTAGTTGTGTTAATGTGTAAATAGCATAAGTCTATTTACAATTTTGTATGTTAGGTTTTCAGTTGAATTCTTCTCTGTAACGTTTATAAGACTTCTGTTATTTCGTATAGTATTCATATTTTGTGAACTGAATTGTTTTGTTGAATGGAGTGAGGGCCTTGTGTGGAGATAACAACTCAGGGATCTAGTGGAAGTTGTGTGCAACTCTAGGACTCAAACTAGTATTCCTTAATTGATTTGTTTGTTCTATAGCCAGCATGGTGTGGTTTTCTACATTTATGAGCTATCTGCATTAGTTACCGAATTGATTGGACATCTTTGTGATGTTAATGAATATAATGAACTTTGAACTTAAATCTTTAATTATGTTTGTGAGTGATGAACCCACGTTCTATATCGATAGATATATAATAGAATGTTGTTACCTTTGAGCGAGCGTCAACCAATTAAGTTTATTTCAACATATGCTTTGCGAGTACTTCGTCAATTGATGATCTTTCGGTCGATAATTTAATGTACAACAATTTAAGCAATTAAATTAGCCGATAATGGTCAAATACAAGAATCCATTGATCACATAAGAAGGAAATACCATGGCTACAAGCATGGTTGATCTTGTAATTGGATCCAATAAAAATATTATGAATCCTTGTATTTGTTAGAAGCTCAATTGGTTTGAAGGAAGAAAATCCATCATGAAAGTGTATAATAGTATAGACAGTGAAAAAGTTATATTTAGCTTCAATTAGCTTCCAAAATCTGCAGTTATTTACTAGTTGCCTCATAGGAGGGAAGCCTTGAAAATCCTTGACTAACAACACATCCTCGTTGGAATCACTAATTCAATTTGAAGTGGTTCATTGAATGACAATAACTGCCTGGGGATAGTGAATAATCTTGGGATAGATTCAAGCTAGAGGGTTTTTATTGTTGATATAAAGAATGGAGAAACAACCCTTGCCTTTCCTTTATCCATTTTCCATCCCCTTGTCCTAGTTATCAATTTCAGATCCTCCATGACCAAAGGCCATCAAACCAACATATCAATCATGTGTTATGGATGTTATGAAGAAAATAGCAATGGATAATGTCATTAGTGATGAAAGTTGGATGAATTTTAACCAAATATAAATACTACCATTAGTGAATACATGTTTTTGCATCATCGACACAGCAATGGATAATGTCATTAGTGATAAAAGTTGGATGAATTTTAACCAAATATAAATACTACCATTAGTGAATACATGTTTTTGCATCATGGACACATTGATCATAAAGCTACCTACCATGTATCAGTTGTTAAGAGCATTAAAATTTCCCCCATTTTCCAGAAAGGAGAGAAAATGCCATGTCATAAAACCACTTTGACTTTAATTGGTATCATAAAGATTTTACTTCAGCACTTTCACATCCCCTAATCAAATAGGATAACAAATTTTCAAGGATATCTTATATATGAGAAACCAATTTTATATGTTCATATAGAGAAATCTAGCGGAGATAAATACATATGTTTAGAGGAGCTATACAACCTAGTATAAGGTAGATGTGTAGGTGTAATGTAAATATGTAAACAATTTTAAATGTCAGCTAAATTAAAAAATAATAAAAAAAGTTAAAAGTGATATCAAGGATGAGTGTAAACATTTAAATGTTGGGTCAATTAATAAAAAGTTTAAAGTAATAAATAAAAAGTTAGAAATAATATAAACCCCGGTATAAACATTTAAATGTTAATAAAAAAATAAAAGTAATAAATGAAATGTTAAAAGTAATAAATAAAAAGTTAAAATTAATATAAATTCCCGTATGAGTGTAAACATTTAAATGTTGGCTCAATTATAAAAAGTTAAAAAATAATAATAAAATTCAATTGTTATAGTTTGATTTTGTTATTAACTTGTGAATAGGCTTTGTTACAATATCATGGCTTATCAATACCACATGCCCGAAACCATAACTTATTTCACAATGGATATTCACCGCACTTTATTGTGGATATTATTAACTTGTTACAATACCATGCATCAATTCCATAGCGTATCAATACCACATGCCAAAAAAAACATAACTTATTTCACAATCAAAATATTTTATAACAATATGAAAATATTCTTAACCATGGATATTCACCACCACTTTACCATGGATATTATTAACTTGTGAATAGGATTTGTTACAATACCATAGTTTATCAATACCACATGCCCAGAAAAAGAATTAAACAAACAAAAAAAAACTTAACTTATTTCACAATCAGAGTATTTTATAACAATATGACAAGATTCTTAAACATGGACATTAACCACCACTTCGTCATTGATATTATGAACTTGTAAATAGAATTTGTTACAATATCATGAACCAATACCATGGCTTCAATACCACATGCCCAAAAATCATGACTTATTTCACAATCAGAATATTTTATAACAATATGACAAGATTCTTAACCATGGATATTCACCCCCACTTTACCATGGATATTATTAACTTGTAAATAGGCTTTGTTACAATACCATGAGCCAATACCATGGCTTATCAATACCACATGCCCAAAAACCATAATATATCTAAACCTTCTATCCTAGTGACTACTAAAGATATTCTCATAGAAATTAAATCAAGGTCTTGATAAAATTAAAAATGAGAATACTTTTATATATAGAGATGTGAAATTTATAAAATATAAATTATATTTTTAAGAACTAGCATAGATCCATTTTAACTAAGGATCCAAGTGATGAGAGCAAGCAAAGTGACTAACAATAAGAGAGGAACGATAATGCATGATTCTTTTAAGTTTTTCATTATTATATTTTCTTTGACATGATTGATCCAAAATGTAGGTTTAATATTTAACACCAAATTTGTTTTTTTAATTTAGATACTTTCTTAAACACAATACAATGGGATCAAATTTAAGAGAGAGGAGGAGGGGGGCAGAGAGAAGGAGATAGTGATAGAGTTGAGTTGGAGGGCGAAGAGACAGAGTGATGGAGGAGGGGGGAGAGAGACGGAGAGGGAGGAAGGGAGAGAGAAAGGAAGAGAAAGAGAGAGAAGGATGGAGGGAGGAGAGAGATGGAGTTAGAGGGGGAGAAAGGGAGGAAAGATGAAAGACATAGATAGGCAGAGGGAGTGACAAGGGAGAGATGGAGAGAGAGGAGAGGATGGAAGAGAGAGAATAGGAGAGGAGAGAGAGCGGGAGGGAAGGGGAAGAGAGAGAGAGGGGGGGGGAACCACAAAGATGGAGGGAAGAGAGAGAGAGAGTGATTGGGGAGGGGGCGAGAGGAGACAAAGGGAGATGGTGTTAGTTTTTGTAGCATCCAATGTGTTCTAACCATGAAATTTGGTGGAGAAAATTGGTTAATTAATCAGAATTAGTTAAGTCAAGGTGAGAATTCTCTATAAACTCACATGGATCAATCCAAAAATGGTTTGAGCCATCGATTAAGATTTAATCTTGGTCGTTGGAGTCCCAACAAGAAGATATAAGAAGGGATCGATGTAGTGATGGAGAACACACTTCAGTGGTTTGATTTCCTTGGTAGATCAATTTCCAGAGAGCAACGACAGTTGTCGGAGAGCCAAAAATCAAAGCAAAAATAGTGAGGCACAGAGAAAGTGAGGCTAGAGGAAGATTTCAGATCCAGCGAGTGCATTTGGAGAGAGGCCGAGATTTCTCCAGGAGCCTGTGCAAAGCCTCAAGCACCTCAAGGCAGTTCGATTTGTTGGGAAGGAAGATGTTTTCAGTTCCAAAGGCCAGGGAGAGGTTCTGGAGTGCCGAAGAGATGTTTTCCCAATCGGCAGCAGGCAAGACGGCTAGACTAACAACATATTCGGGCAATGGTTGCAGCAGGCAACATCGGGTTAACGCAGAGCCTGCATAGGCCCAGTTGAACAACTTGTTTTTCAGAGGCAATCCAGTGTCAGAATTTCCTAAAGTGAGGGTAAATTCCCCTCCAGTATTTTTGCCAGTATTTTCTCTGCAGCATAGCCAGATTTCGACATCCATATTATTGTACTCGGAATTTCTCACCGCTGCATAATAATAAAACCCTCAATTGTTGTATCAGTTTTCACACATTGGATTTTTCCTAGGACATTTGTCCAAAAATAATTGTCATATTTTTATGTGCACTAGATTTTCACAGTTTCCAACGTTATTTTCTTCCACAATTTTATTTGTGAAAATCACAATGTGAGTTATTTGATATTTGTCATAGCATAAAGCGAATAAATTGTTAAATAAATTAACAATTAGAAGAAAAAAATTCAGTTGTTGCGATAGATGAAATTTTCAGATGTTATCAAAGTGTGAATGATCAATGAAGAAGCTCATAAGCGAAGGAAAGAATTTCGCTGCTCAGAGGGGTCAGCAAGCCAAAATTCCTAGAGGCTACTCTATTTATTGACGAGCATGTCGAATTGCTAGGGAAGAAACTTGATTTTTAGTTGCAGGGTTGCAGAAAAGTCAAGTTGTCCGAGATAGTGATTCCAACAATCAGAGGGAGCAGCAACAGCTTAGATTTTCATTGAGCATATTCCTTGGTTGGATGGAGAGGGTTTTGCAATAACATAATCAACGTCAGGTGGAAGAGAAAAGCTCACACAACAAAGGCAAAATTTCTCTCAAAGGATTTCTAGCCAAGAAATCTTATTTTTCCAATAGCAGATTGGCAATAGTTGAGTGCAGATTCTCTCACTCCAGATTGGAGTGCATATAGCAGAACCAGCAGTTGAGCAAAGGGAAAGAGGGAGTTTTCGACTAGATTCAGATATGGCCACAACGGGGCTCAAAGATTAAGATAGGTTGGATGGAGATTCCAACTACGTCCTCTAGAAGGCTAGGATGTCCTTCCTTCTAGATGAATATGGTCTGAAAACCTACATAGATAATGTGGTGGCAGGTACCAAAGATGTGGATCAGCTCAAGGAAAAAAGGAAGTAGATGGTGAAGGCGAAGCAGTTGATCTTGGATGGAGTCTGAGATCATATAGTCTCACATCTAGCAGATAAAGGCATAGCCAGAGAGATGTGGGTAGCTCTTTCCACACTATATCATAGTACTTTCGAACAACCAAAGATGTTCTTGGAAGAAAAACTCAGATGCGTCAAGATGCAGAAGGCAGAAGGCATAGATCCCTTCCTCACCAGGATTTCGGCGGTTTGAGATCAGCTTACAGTTGTTGGGGCAACGCCTCAACCATCATAGCTAGTGTGGTCAAAACTCAACAGTGTCTCAGAGGATTGGTAAGTCATCCAAAGTATATTGGGTAGAGACACGCTACCTAAATGGGACAAGATGTGGGTCGATTTGCAGCAAGAGGAAATGAGGTGAACTTTGCTTAAGAGCTCCATCAGTGGCAGCAATAGCAGCGGATCGAAGGGTGTGAAGGAGGACGAGAATGTGGCCCTAGCATCGAAGGGTCCCAGTCAGGGGTAGGGGGATCAGAAGAAGAAGAAGGACCTGTCTAAAGTCAAGTGCTTCAAGTGTGGCGAGTTTGGCCACTACAATACCCAGTGTACTCTCAGGAAGAAGGGAAAATAGGAGAAGCAGGACCAGCGAGCAGCCTCAACAGAAATAGACAAGTTTTCCTTTAGGCTAGAGGAAGATTTTGCTATGTTCGCAGATATACCTCCAAGATTGAGGTGGGGTGATTTGGTGTTGTAGACCCAGAGAGTTACAGAGATTGGGCAGGCTCCTTGAGGAGCCCACCTCATGGATCATTACCTGGCTATGGGGGCCCATAGTGTTCAATAGCAGGATGGATCAATGGTAGTTGATGCAATCAGTACTAGAGTGACAGTTGCAGACTAGAGGCGCGCTGAGCAGTGTTGACAGCAAAAGAGGTGGCTCGATGTAGAGTTGGTAGTAGCGCAGATTCTTCAGTGACAGTGCAGATGCTAGTAGCAGTTAGAGACTCGAGAGACAAAGGCATCATACTGAACACAGTTGATTCATTATTTAGGATGCTTCTTAGTTGCAGTAGTTGCAGTTGCAGCAACAACAGATGAGAGGGAATTGCAATGCAGATGCAGAGTTGGCAGCAGTGTGGCAATGTCAACAACACAGATGCAACATTAGAGTTGCACAATGGTTGGTGGGCAGCGGTAGTCAAACATCAGCAATGTGATAGGAGGTGATACAGAGACAGGGTGTTGTGGCAGGATGTGCAGCGCTAGAGAAAACACAATCCTCGCTAAGAGGGGGAGTTAGTTTCTATAGCATTGAATGTGTTCTAGCCACAAAATTTGGTGGAGAGGCTAGAATACATGAGATCTCCAAAACCCAGAAATCATTTCTGGAAATTCCATATAGAGATGACTTAATTAGATTATTAACCTATTTTTTAATGTTTCCTAAGTGTGAACTTAGGAAAACTAGTTAATTAATCATAATTAATTAAGTCAAGGTGAGAATTCTCTAGAAACTCATAGGGATTGATCCATAAATGATCTGAGCCATCGATTAAGATTAAATCTTAGTTGTTGGAGTCTTAACAAAAAATATAAAAAGAAATCGATCTGGTGATGGAGAACACACTTCAGCAGTTTGATTTCCTTAGCAGATCGATTTCCAAAGAGTAGCAACAGTTGCCAGAGAGCCAGAGATCGAAGCGGAGACAGTGAGGCTGGAAGAAGATTTCAAGATCCAGCGAATGCATTTGTAGAGAGGCCGAGATTTCTTCAAGAGTTTGCACAAAGGCAACGTGAAGCCTCAAGAAGGCAATTTGATTTGCTGGGAAGGAAGGTGTTTTCAGTTCCAAAGGCCAGGCAGAGGTTCCAAAGTGTCGGAGAGACATTTTCCCAGTCAGCAACAGACAGCACGGCTAGACTAGCAATATGTTCAAGCAACAGTTGCAACAGGTAGCATCAGGTTGACGCAGAGCATGTGCAAGCCCAATTGGACTGCTTGCTTTTTAGAGGCAATCCAATGTCGGAATTGCTCGGAGTGAGGGTAAATTTCCCTCTAGTATTTTTCCCAATATTTTCTCTGCAGGCTAGCCATATTTCGGAATCCAAATTATTGTACTCGGAATTTCTTCACTGTCGCATAGTAATAAAATCCTCAGTTGTTGTACCGGTTTTTCCGCATTGGGTTTTTCCAAGGACATTTTCCAATAATTGTGTCATATTTTTATTTGTGAAAATCACAGTGTGAGTTATTTGATATTTGTCGTGATAGACAGCAAATAAATTGTTAAATAAATTAATAATTAGAAAAATATTTTCCAGTTGTTGTGATAGATGAATTTTTTACAGGTGGGAGAGAAAGGGAGAGAGAGGAAGGAAGAGAGAGAGGACTCAAGAGAGAGGAGAGAGAGATGGAGTTGGAGGGGGAGAGAGAGGGATGGAAGAAAAACATAGAGGGAAAAAGGTGGAGAGAAGAGTGACGATGGAGAGAATGAGAGAGAGTGGGGAAGAGAGATACAGGGAGACGAAGAGGGAGGGAGGGAGATATAGATAGATATGGAGAGTGTGTGTATGTTTGGGGGGTGAAATAGAGAGAAGGAATAAAAAAGAGACACAGATACAAATATAGATATTATATAGCATTATATAACCAACCTAGATCCATCTTAACCCTGGATCTATCAAGCGCTGAGAGGGATCAAATCTCTCGAAGTGCAAACATTTCCTCAAGTTTTGCACTCAAAAAAAAGGTTTGCAACACGAGAGATTTGATCCCTTTCGGTGCTTGATATACCCTGCTACCTATGTTGGTTCAGTTACTTTTGCACAGATTCTTAAAGCACTCTAGAGTTTGACATGTTCTTGCATTCAATGACTCTGTGCCTCATATAATTCGTGTTTTGGTATGATAGATAGTTTAATTTTATTGTTCTAGCATTTACCTTACTTTCAGAAAATCCACATTCTTCAACCACATATTTAACTTACTTTCATAAAATCCACATTCTTTAATCACATATTTAAAATTTGAAGAATGTATTTGATACCAATAATTTACATAGAAGTGATAAAGCCATTCAATTTTTTTAAGGCATTTACTTTATGAATTAAAGTAAACCAACATAATAATAAATGGATAGAGAGTGTGTGGCGTATGTTGAGTTAATTAAATCTTGTAGGATTTGTCAAACTTTTTCTAATAGCTATCAAAAACCAACATGTTAATAAATGAATGTGTTGGATATTGGATAAACCAACACTCCCCATGTATTTCATGACATGAATTAACCACTTCTCGTGGATCTTTATCTCTAGCAATGCGATCGTTGCCTAACAACTGCAGGTTTTGCTCTAACAACAATTGTGATTCCCAGCGAGTGGTATCAAAGTATAGGTCACAAGTTGAATACACATTTGGCTTGTGTTGGGTGGGAGATTGTTGGACATTAGATAAATCAGCACTCCCTGTGTGTTTCGTGACAAGGACTAACCACCTCTCATGGATCTTTATCTTTGATGATGCAATCATTGACTAACACCTACGGGATTTGGTCTAATAGCAATCGTGATTCCCAATAGAATGGAAGTGCATGGCCTACATGAAGTGTTAATTTAAGCTCATGCTTTTAAAATATTTGTCAAAAGTTTTGATTTAGGGGTAGATGTATGTGTGGGTTTGGTTAGCATTGTGAACGAGTTTTCTGTTAGAATTGTTTGTTGTGAAAGATTGTTGTATGGCAACACTAAAAAAGCAGTTAGTTCACTGAGAAATCTGTTGATGTGGCATCATGAGTAGGGAAATGAATGTTGTATGAGAACTACAAGAAAAAATTGTTAATCTATGAGAGGTGATTATGGGATCAAGGGCCTCAATTTGATGGTGAGCAGTTTGGTTGGGAGGAGAGTCTTATCCCCCACCGCTGGCACTGGAATTGGAGCTGCTAGTGATTGATATTGACTAATGGAAGTAAAACCATACAGCAAAAAGGGTTGTACATCTTGTTGTTACCTTTGTCCTACACAGGTATGCCTTAAACTGTTTTCTTTTTTATGCTACAAATTTCGATCATAAAATTTCAAAGGAAGTATGAAATCAAATCTCTATTATGCGATTAGTAAATTTTACATAATTTCACCTGTCATTAATAAGCCAGTTAAATACGCCAACCCATCAAATAGAGATCTTGCTCTATTTTTGTGGTTTCCTAAAATCTAGTGTTAAATAAAAGCACACCTACTTTTATGCCATAACCAAGAATAGAGGGAATGTGACCGTATCATCAACTTGATGATGATTCACCGACCATGGTAAAAACCAATGCTACCTAGCTCTTAATTAAATACATCATTCCCATTGACACGAAAGTCATTCACTTTATTAAAACACTTGACAGGATTGGAACTCAGAATGACTCGAACTAATTCAAGCAGAAGAGACCCCCTCCAAGTTTTAGGTGAAACAATTCAACCCAACTGAACTTCTTTATCCCTGACGAGCAGGATAAACCACTGACTGAGAAATTACACAGCCAATTTAACTAACTGAATATCACCTTCGAGTTTTTTTTCAGTTGAAGAGAAGATAATAGAACTTTCCTCCTGTAGAAAGCATTTCATTCCAGAGAAAAGGAAATCAAATTTACATCTTTAGGTAAACTGTTACTTTAGCATAGTAGTGAAAGGAGATGACAGGTAATACTGATTTTCTCATAGTGAAGACTCGAAACCTCCGATGAGTTCTCTGTTATGCATTATTGTCTGTTGGATGACTCACTTTTTCTTTTACTCATTCTCATTCCATTGTCCAAAGTTTATTCTCTATGACTAGTCGTCGTGCTTGGAAAAAAGTTAAAACAGCCTTTATAGTTATATGCATGTGCACAGAATGCACATCCAATCCACTTCATTTAAATTTTTGCTTCTCTATTTTCTTCTGCTTTAAACGTAGTCAGTTGGACACATTAGCTACTAGCCAATGATGAGAGACTCAGGTTAGGTCAGTAGATTATTTTGACTGAAAATAACTTTAGGTTAAATTTTAAAACTCTCCTACTGGCATAGGCAGATCCAGGAGTGTCTCCGTGGATACAGATCCAGATCCACTCTGAATATGTTCCCAGTTTGGAAGTGCCGGTGAATCCATTCAACATGCCTCCAGCTTTGTCAGAAGCATCAAGCTGGTGAATCATTCAAAATATATACCAATTTTGAAAGGCACTTAAAATACACATAAAATAAAAAGGGAAAAGCATGGGCTCTAAAAACCCAACTTTTCAATATCAAATATCCTCTTTCCTCCCCCTAAAAACACAAAAAACCAAAATTTTCATAGCACTCTTCATTTCTGAGCTTGTGAGAGAGATTTGGGGTGAAATCTATTTGAATATTTGATTTTTCTATGTTTATGGTTCATGGGCATTATATATATATATGAGCTTGCGAGAGAGATTTGGCGTGAAATCTATTTGAATATTTGATTTTTCTATGTTTATGGGTCATGGGCATTTTATATATATATATAACCCAATTGAATATATATACAGACAGTGAATTGGGTGTAGCTCAAGTTGTTGGGAGAAATGTTGTTATCCTCCCCACCCGAATTCAATTCCAGCATGTGACATGTTGAGATCATAATGAGTATATCCTTGTAATGGCTTCAAGACTTGTTGTCTAAGAGTCCTATTACTGTAAAAGATATATATATATCACGTCAATTGGGTGTAGCTCAGGTTGTTGGGAGAAATGTTGTGACATGTTGAGATCATAATGAGTATATCCTTGTAATGGCTTCGAGACTTGTTGTCTAAGAGTCCTATTACCACAATAGCTAGAAGGCCTAGTGCAAAGCCTTACCAAACAACCTAGGTCTTATGGCAACAACGAGATCAGCCACCACTGTCACCTTAGTGACCTCTCTCCTGCTATTTAGTGGTGGATGTTATCCCCATAAGGGAGGCTTCCCTAACAAGTCTCAAAGAGTATTTACCTAAAGCAAATGAATCTCTAAGGAACTTGTTAACATATCACCCAACAAGATCTTCAATAAATAAGAGCTCAAGGGTGTAAAAGGTCTAATGGTTATGGGAGATGGTACCGACAAGGCCTTGATGACCATGATAGAAATTACAAATGTTTGAGTATGCATTCAAACAATCCCAAGAAGCTAAAGAAAAGGTTGCTACAGGTTAGGGTTCTCAAGATATTCAGTTTTACAGCATGCAAAATCATTCAACAGACAAGAAATAGCCTTTACATGATAAAGTCAACAAAGGGTTGAAGGCTAAAGAGGTAAGCAAGGGATAAGGAAATTTTTTGGTTTTTTATTGGTTTTATATGCATAAAACAGGAATAAAAGTATAGACATCAACCCTATTTTAGGGGTGAACAATGCAACTAATGCTAGATTTTGTCTTTTTAATTTATTAAATGCAATTTCTACCAATAGGATAATGACATATAAATGTAAAATTACCATAAAATGTAAATTAAAACCAAACCCTGACCCTTGCTACCAAGAAATTAGGAAAAAGAGATAACAATTTAAAATGAACATCACTACTAGACTAGTGCCTTTATTCAATTGGGCAATGGAGTCAATTAGGACAAGGTTAATGAATGATAGACGGCCTCGAATGAAGAGGGTGGAAGACCAAAATGCTTCTCTTAATAACACTAAAGACTTCTTTATGTGGGAGATTTAAGGCCAAAGGATGCGTGCACCAAGTTCCTCTGATGGATTCTTGAAAGACAAATTTTGCATAACCATAAAAAATCAAGATTTTAGGAAAGATATTGCACTTATTAATCAGGAAGAATATAAACCCCAATTTCAGAAAAGCAGCATGTGAAATGGAAGAAAATGACAATAAACTTACATTATTCCATCAAGAATCACTTCATCAATCCTAAAAATGTCTATGCATACAAAAATCTCCCTCCCAAGACAATTCACTCCATTAAATGTCCATTGCGTCCAAGAGAAAAGAACAAGAGAACTAGTGTGCATTCCTTTTAAAGAGAAGAAGTGAGTGAATCTGATGATGCTAAAGTGAAAGTGATTTCCCTCTATTTATATAAGGGTAACCAACTCACTTTTCACAAATTTACAACAAAATGCCCTAAAGTTTGATTGTAGCATTCAACTAGGCATAAAGGTCACAATCCAACCTTAAGATAGCTTTACAAAATGATAAAACATGAGAAATGCATCATAAATCCTCCACGTGTGGGAGGAAAGGCTCTCCAACATGATGTCAACATCCAAAAATGGACATCTCTATCAAGCAGGTGGCAAAATGGATCCCAAAGTGCTCCCCACTGCAAGGTACATGATCAAAGTGCATGGGTACATCTCCAAGTACCATTTGTTAATTTTCCACATGCTATTACAATCACTTTAGCCCAAACTTTCTTTCAATTAGCAATCAAATTTAATCTTCCAATAATAAATACCAATTATAGATAGAACAGTAAATGCAATGTACAGTAGAAGACAATCAAGAGCAATAATAAGACACACCAAATTTGGTCAAAGACCAGGGAAAAACCCTTTCAAATTCTTCTTCTTATTAGATCGTCATAAAATGTTCAGCAGAGAGAATACAATGATCCAATTCATCAACCAAGAGTCAAAGGTCAACAGCTTTGATTTTCAAATAAACCAATATCCAAAATCCAAGAGATTAACCCAAAAGTCAAATTTAGTCAAACTGTCAAATTTGGTCAAAGTCAACAGTAGTCAAGGATGCCCTAACCAATCCACAAGTCAACGGTCAAACTCCTCCAAAAGTGCTCGGTCAGCAGTGAAAATATTCAGCCCTCCAAGCTTGTCAAACCTCAGTGAAAACAGTGCCAAACAACTTGGTCAAACTCAATCAAAGGCGAGAGAAGATTTATGTGGTCAAATTTCAGATTTTAGAGGTCAAGGTCAATGGTCAACAACAACCAAAAGTGGCCAGAAAATCTCAGCTCCACTGAAAAACTCAGCCTCAAAAGATCAAAATTTTGCAAGTCAAAGGACGTCAAAACTCCAAGTCAAACTTGGTCAACCATCACCTAATCATAAAGTCAACGCAAAATTTCATAATTTCCCTTGAACCTTCACACGTGTGAACTCCGTTGCCCTACTTCAGACCTGTATGAACCAATCACAAGAGGAGAGAGAAGAAGATGTGTGTTGATGTGATGTCCAAATGAGGTTAACTTGTCCTGTATTTATATGCTTCCTTGGACACCCAATTTGTCCTTTAGGCCAACTTGAACTTTTGTGCACGTGTGTTTTCATAATAAAAATATATTTTTTCTCGACCAAATTAATTTTTTCCAAGGGCAAAGAGGGTCTTTGCCTGATGAGTAAGGTTGTCCAAAGGAGGGAATTTGTCCCTAAGCTGCCAAATTAACACTCCATCTCAGCTAGGGAGAAATTTCCGACCGCATCATGTGTCCCATCTCAAATGTCTCGTTATCATCAAGTCAAATGTCATCTCTACTCGTCTCTGCTCATCTCTACTCATCTGTTGAACACTCTCGAATCTAAAAGAAGAATAATTTGACATCATATGGGAGCTCAAGCTACCACCCTCTATCCAAGAACAATAGGCAAGATACAACTTACCATGGAAGGTAAGGATCACAACTATCCTATCGTCGGGACAATAGGGAGGAAACTACTTACCGTGAGGTAAGGATCACAATTATCTCATTGTTCGTTGATCTTCCCAACTTGACCCTCAAGAGTCAATGGTAGAACACCTGCATCCTCTCACTTGGGTAGGATAATACTTACTGAGAGGTAAGGATCGCAGCGATCCCAAGTATGCTCACCTATTGACCAGATGGGGAGAAACAATCCCAACAAGCCCAGCTTGTGGGTAGGATGCCAATAGGGGTATACTCTGTCAAGTCCCAAAGATGACAATAGGCAAGATACTACTTACCTAGAGGTAAGGATCACAGCTATCCTATTGCGAGACAATAGGCATGATACTACTTACCGTGAGGTAAGGATCACTACTATCCTATTGTCCAGAGTTCCCTCAACGCCACGAACTCCCCGGCTCAATTCCTCTCCTTGTGAGCTCAAACAAGGGGGAAGAACATAACTCAGTGTCCTCAATCAACCGGGACCCTTACCTGAGAGGGTCAGATCCATCAGTGCAAGTTGCTCTCTAAAGACCAAGAACTTCTCTTTCGGCAAAGCCTTGGTGAGTATGTCTACTATCTGCTCATTAGTTGAAATATGATGGAGTCTCACTGCTCCTCTCTGCACCATGTCTCACATATATAATGATACCTAATCTCAATATGCTTGGACTTGTCATGAAATACAAGATTCTCTGCCAATCAGATCCCACTCTTGTTGTCGCAATATATCATTGTTGTATCTAGGACTTGCTCAACTATCTCTCCAAAGAGCTTCCTTAATCATATTGCCTCACAGCTAGCCATGCTAGCAGCAATATACTCTGCCTTGGTTGTGCTTAAAGCTACGGACTTCAGATTCCTACTCATTCAAGATATCATGGCAGACCCCAAACTAAAGCAGCACTCTGATGTGTTTTTCCTGTCAATAACATTTTCGGCCCAGTCAGCATTGGTGTATCCATATAGCCTCATATCTCCGGCAATATATCTCAGACCAATATTGATCGTCCCATGCAAATATCTCAGCGCATGCTTGGCAGCAACCTAGTGTGTGTGAAGGGGCTCAATCATGAATTGACTCAAAGTGTTAACTACAAAACATATGTCTAGATGGGTGTTCACAAGGAACATCAAGGCCCCAATCAATTGTCGATACTCAAAGTAGTTCGCCAAGTCAGGTCCAACAACATCTCCACATAACTTCTTGAAGTCCATTTCCATTGGAGTGATTAGGGACTTGCATTATACCATTCCAAATCTTTCCAACAACTTCATGACATATTTTCCTTGAGAAATGAAAATCTCTTTGGATCTTTGCTACACTTTAGTCCCATCAAGTAATCTCAACCAAGATCCTTCATTTCAAACTCAGAGGACAACTCCCTCTTACACTTTAGCATCAGAGGCTCACTACCTATCAAGAATAGATCGTCAACATATAAAACCAAAATCAAATCCTTGGTCCACTTTGAAATAGAGGTTCGGATCAGCACTGCTTCTCGTGAATCCAAGCTTCACCAAGTAACTATCAATGCAGCCATACCAAGCTCCAGGGGCTTGCTTCAAACCATAAAGTGTCTTCTTCAACCTGCAAACATGAGTCTTCCTGTCCTTCACTTCAAATCCTTGTGGTTTCTCAACAAATACCTCTTCATGTAGTATGCCATGAAGAAATGCAGTCTTTGCATCCATCTAGTGAAGGGTCCATCCTTGACTAGCAGCAAGGGAAACAATAGAACGGATAGTAGTGTATTGGGCAACTGGAGCAAAGATGTCATCATAATCTTCTCCCTTTTTCTGGGAGAAACCTCTAGCCACAAACCTTGCTTTATATTTTTCAATACTCCCATCAGCTCCATGCTTGATCTTATATAGCCACTTCGAAGTTACGACAGACTTTCCTTTAGGTATCGGAACAACATCCTATACATCATTCTTCATGATAGATTTATACTCTTCGGCCATGGCATCCTTCCAAACCTGCTCTTTCTTCAAAGTGGGAGGTTCAACCTATATGATGGAGCTCATAGCTACAACATACCCCTGGTATTGGCATGGCTTCTTGCTTTCTCTAAAGGTACCTCTGGTAGCGGCATGTCTCTCAGCATCCTGTAATGTATCATGGAGCCAAAGTGGTCTCTTCCTAGCAAGGGAATCACTTGGAGGAGAATCCAAGGGGTCCATAGGCTCCATGGAATTATCAACAATATCCTTCTTAGATTTTGGCACAGAAGGACCTTCTAGTAGGTCCATGTCATCATCCTTCTTCTCAACGGGAGGAGGCAGAGAAAGGTCCCTTGCAGAATCTGGAGGAGAGGAACTAGAAAGAGAAGAAATAAGAATATATTCAAATTGACTAGCAATTGCATTACTTTCATACCTAGAGTTCCTTGACCTCTTTTGAGGACGATAGCCTTCATCGCGATCATCAGGGGCATCTCTTCTTCTATCATCTCTCCTTTTTCTATCACCACCTCTTCTTCTATCATCGCCTCTTCTTCTATCATTAAACTTGTTGTTGTTGAAGCCATTGTTGGACCTTGGAGCGTCTCTCTTTTCCAAGCATTCTCAGGCATAGTGACCATGCTTGTGGCAGTTGTAACATTCAACTTTTGATAACTCCTTGAATCTTCTATTGGAATCTAGAGCAGGCCTTTTAAATGTTCTCCCTCTTCCTTTTCTCTTCTTGTCTTGGGTTGCAATGTAGAGGGCTCTCCTTCTTCATGATTTTGAATCCTCCCTCTGGAGATCATCCTGGTTTCATTTTTAGTACATTTGCCAACGAGCTCATCAAATGTCAAGAACTAGTCGTTGTTGCTAATTTTAGTAATGAAGGTTTCCCAAATAGGAGGAAGACCTTGAAGAGTGACCACAACAACTCTCTATCAGATATAGGCTCACCAACAGTCTGCAATTGATCTCTCAATTGGGATATCCTCGTGACATAGGATTACACAGATTCTCCCTTGTTCATTTTCATGTCCTTTAGTTGATTATTCAAGGAGAGGATGTGATTTAAATTGTTGACCTCATACATCCCAACCAGCTTATCATAGATGTACTTAGACTTCTTCAATTTTCCAACATAAAGTAACCAAATGAGCTTTCAATGAATCCATAAGAATTTTCTTGGATTTGAGCTCACCTTTCTTATATTTAGACTTGGTAGTAGTGGGAGCATTTTCCGGTGGCTCAAGTACTTTTCCTTCCACATATTCCAAAACATCATTGTCATCCAAAATTACTTCCAACCAGATCTTCCAAGCAGCAAAGTTAGATGAATCACCCAGCTTCTCATTATCCTTGAAGAAAGAGGTAGACATCTTGACCAAGTCAAATAGGCTCCTTTAGCTTCTTCCAAAGATGATTGCTCTTGTCTCTTGATTCCATGGACTTGTCTTCACCTTAGCTCTCATAACATCTTAATTTTCCATTGTTCTATGTTATTACAATCACTTTAGCCCAAACTTTCCTTCAATTAGCAATCAAATTTAATCTTCCAATGATAAATAGCAATTGTAGATAGAATAGTAAATGCAATGTAAAGTAGAAGACAATCACGAGCAATAACAAGAGACACCAAATTTGGCCAAAGACCAAGGAAAAACCCTACAAGGGGGAAACCTTTTCAAATTTTTCTTCTTATTAGATTGTCATAAAATGTTCAGAGAGATTACAATGATCAAATTCATCAACCAAGCATCAAAGATCAACAGCTTTGACTTTCCAATAAACCAATATCCAAAATCCAAGAGATGAGCCCAAAAGTCAAATCTGGTCAAACTATCAAATCTTGTCAAAGTCAACAGCAGTCAAAGATGCCCTAACCAGTCCACAGGGCAATGGTCAAACTCCTCCAAAAGTGTTCAGTCAGCAATCAAAATATTCGACCCTCCAAGCTAGTCAAACCTCAAGTCAAAATAGTCCCAAACAACTCGGTCAAACTCAGTCAAAGGAGAGAAGATTCCTTAGTCAAACTTCATATTTCAAAGGTCAAATTCAATAGTTAGCAGCAGTCAAAAGTGCCTAGAAAATCTCGGCTCCTCCGTAGAAAAACTCAGCCTCAAAAGATCGAAATTTTGCAAGTCAAAGGAGGTCAAAACTCTAAGTCAAACTTGGTCAACAGTCACCGAATCAGAAAGTCAACTCAAAATTTCAGAATTGCCCTTAAACATTTGCACGTGTTAACTCAGTTGCCCTGCTTCACACATATACAAACCAATCACGCGAGGAGAGAGAAGAAGATGTGTGTCGATGTGATGTCCAAATGAGGTTGACTTGTCCTATATTTATGTGCTTTCTTGGAGACCCAATTTGTCCTTTAAGTCGCCATGAACTTTTGTGCATGTGGGTTTTCATAATAAAAATATAATTTTCCTTGACCAAATTAAATCTTTCCAAGGGCAAAGAGGGTCTTCTCCGAATGAGGAAGGTTGTCCAAAGGAGGGAATTTGTCCCTGAGCTTCCAAATTAATGCCATCTCCTTCATGACGTAATCATCAAGGAGACTCATGTCATGCTAGCTGACATGGCAACCCTCGAAGCAAGCATTGGCATCTAGGCATGGTGTGCTAACCATCCCAAACCATCTCAATGGTCTCCATTATCATATGGGCTCTAGAACAAGGCAAAGTCCATCAAATAGGGTCAAGGCTAACCTGGAGGCATCCTATGTCCATCTAAGCACGTCATCAATCAAGCCAACACCTTGGTTTTGTTGAAATTTGATGAATAAAAAGTTTCCTGCAATCCCAACCCGGTTTTAATTTCACCTATCACTCCCATTCAGTTAAACGCCCTTTCCCATAAACATGTATTCAACATATAGAACTCTGGAAACAAAATTTACAGATTAAAACACATGGGACTATCAACACATGCTGAAATAAATATGGACATAAACAGACTAGCAACACACATAAAAATACACACAGATTTTTGGTCAACTTAGACCAAGCAAAACCCCTTCAATCTTCTCCGAGGAAAAACCTATTAGAGAGCTCTTCAAATTTATTGATCTTTCAAGTTTGGAAAAATACATTTGCAGACAAAACAAAACAGCAAAATACAACTTATCTCTTCAGCCCAAAACTCCTTGAAAACCATGCCCATTTTGCCTCGATTTCCATGCCCACTTGAAGCTGAAAATATGTATTGTATGGATACGGACTGTACTGTATGGATTTCGTACGAACTATACGGATTTTCGTACCGTTGTACAGACTGTACGGATTTTTCAAAAAAAAAAAACTCAAAAACTTCTCTCGAATGGCATGCAACTCATAGCATTAAATGATGTTCGTATTGTACCTTCTGTTGTCTTCTATGCCTTGATTTTTGTGCCCAGCTTTGCCTAGAAATCACTCCTTCAACTTGCTGCAACAAATTTCTCCTTCAAAACTTTTCTCCAGCTCTCAGCCTCCTTTCTCCAATCTAATCATGAAGAATGAATGCAGTCTCTTTTTTCTTTTCCCCCTTTTGTTTCCCTAAATGACTTTTGGGCAACCCTAAGATCTAATGGCTCAGATTCACTTAGATCAAGGGATGAGAATAAATGTGCATTTAGTTCTCACTTTCTATTTTTTAACTCACCCATTAAATAAAGTACCCACATTGTACTTTATGTCTAATGTCACTTTTCACTTTATAATTTAACATTGACTTTACCACTTCTAAAGTCACTTTCACTTTATAAAGTCACACTTAGGAAAAGAATTATTTTGGACACTTTTCCCTAGGTAGAGACTAACCCATGGAAAACCACTTGCCCAAGGTACATTAAAAATCAACACTCCCTCTTACTGAGGCAAGTGTTTCTCACCACACCCATCTTGTCCCTGAAATGGACATGCTTGCCTCTTGGCAAGGACTTCGTGAGAACATCAGCCACCTGCTCATCTGTCCATATATACTCCAGCGTCACTGTCCCCTTTGAACATAGTCCCCGATGAAATAATATCTAATGTCAATGTGTTTTGACCTATCATGAAACACTAGATTCTCCGTGAGTTTAATGCAACTCTGATTATCACGGTGAATAACCGTCGGTCTCAACTCCTGATCAAGTAGACCACACAACAACTTGCGAAGCCAAATGGCCTCACAACTACCCTAGCTAGTAGCCATATACTCAGCCTCAGAAGAGCTCAAAGCAACTGAATTTTGCTTTCGACTAAACCACGATACAACGGCCGGACCCAATCCGAAGCAAAACCCTGAAGTGCTTTTCCTGTCAGAAGCACACCCTGCCCAATCTGAATCTGTGTAACCTGCCAACCTCACTCCATCTCCCCGCCTATAGTCCAGACCATAATCAACAGTCCCCTACACGTAGCGAAGAATGTGCTTTGCAGCTACCCAGTAGACCCTCCTGGGCTCAACCATGAACTGGCTAAGTGTGTTCACTGCAAAGTATAGATCTGGCCTAGTGTTGATCAGATACATCAAGGACCCAATAAGCTGCCTATACAATGTGGGATCCACCAAACTAGAATCTGAAGCATGAAGCTTATTCCAGTTGGTGATCATAGGTGTAGACATGGATCTACAGCCTACCATGTGAAATCTTCTCAACACATCCACAGCATACTGCCCTGCCTTAAAAAGATATGCCCCACCTCCTACCACACCTCAAGCCCCAAAAAGTAATGCATCAGCCCAATGTCCTTCATCTCGAACTCCATAGCAAGATCCTCCTTGCAACCACTAATCAGTGTCTCTGCCCCAGTAATGAACAAGTCATCAACATACAGCACAAAAATGAGTGGATCTTCCACTAAAACAATGTAGTATAGGTTAGGATCTGCATCACTCTTCATGAAACCCATCTGCTGCAAGTAAGTATCAATCCTCAAATACCAAGCTCTTGGAGCTTGCTTAAGTCCGTAGATTGCTCGCCTCAACCGGCATACATGGATATCCCACCCACGTACCTCAAAGCCCTGTGGCTGCTCAACATACACCTCCTCTTCTATAACTTCGTTCAGAAATGCAGTCTTCACATCCCTCTGATGGATCTGCCAACCCATTTCTGCAACAATAGAAATAAGGGACTGGATAGAAGTGTACCAAGCTACGGGAGCGAAGGTCTCATCATAGTCAACTCCCTCTATCTGTGAGAACCCTCTAGCCACAAACCTCGCCTTGAACTTCTCAATGATGCCATCCGCAGCATGCTTGATCTTGTAGAGCCACCTAAAAGTCACAACTGACTTGCCCTCAAGCCTAGGCACCACTTCCCAGACATTGTTCTTAATGATAGAGGCATACTCCTCCACCATAGCCTCTCTCCATACGACCTGGCTAGCATCCTCCTCATAGCTAGTAGGTTCAGAGTCAACAATGCTGGTAGTCTTGGCTACATAACTGCAAAACCGCTCAGGTGGCATACTCCTTGTTCACCCTCTTCAGAGGACCAACAGACTCCGCTTCCTTCAAGGTGTCTTGAAGCCACTTGGGCCTCCTCTTCCCTCAAGAAGCTTCCCCATAGGGAACCTCATCCTCTACCCCCCAGTCTAGTGAACCAGAAGGTTTGCCAACTAACCCTAGTGTGCCTGTACTGGCACCTGTCCTCAAAGAACTTGTACTGGCACCTGTGCCTGTGTCAGCTGAAGTGCCATGTGAACTCTGTACCAGAGGACTCCCTAAAGAAGTGCTCGGTGAACTCGCCATTGGTGCCCCAAATGTCACTAACACTGAAGTACCTCTTGTACATGTCGATCCAGACCCTAAGGTCTTGCTCACTATACCTAACCTCCCTATTGAGGAGAAGTTTGTGACTCTCTCTCATCATACTCCCATGATCTCCGATAGGCCCTCTCCTCCTCGAACTTCACATCCCTCCTAATCACCACTATCTGTTTAGAAGGAATGAAGATCTGATAGGCCTTCGAAGTCTCGTTGTAACCCATAAAGATACCCTTCCCTGCCATGGGTTCCAGCTTCGTCCTCTGCTCCTTGGGGATATAAGAATATGTGAGACATCCAAAGATAAGAAGATGTCCCACATGAGGCTTCTCTCTAGAGTGAAAGCCTCCTCCGGAGTCACATTCCCCAATACTCTATGAGGACTCCTGTTCTGAAGATAAATAGCAATATTGTAGGCCTCAGCCCATAAAAACAAAGGCAACCCCTGATCATGAATCATCGCTCTAGCAGCCCCAACAATAGCTCTGTTCTTCCTTTCAGACACCCAATTTTGTTGGGGGTTGTAAGGAACTGTGAACTCTCTCTTAATGCCCTCCTATGCACAGAAGTCAGAAAACCCACCATCGGTGTATTCACCACCATTGTCTGACCTCAAGACCCGAATCTTCCTACCTGTCTGCTTTTCCACAAGAGCTTTGAACTCTTTAAAGCAACTGAAAACCTCACCCTTGGTCTTCAAGAAATATATCCAAGTCCTCCTAGAGTAGTCATCAATGAATATAACATAATACTCATAACCACCCAAAGGCACATGAGACATACGACCACTAAAATCAGTATGAATCAAATCTAGTATACCTATAGATCTGTTGGCGCTCACTGGAAATGGTAACTTGGTGTACTTGCCCAAAGCACACCCTCTGCAGACCTCATAATGCTAGACACTAAAATCAGGAACTCCAGTAGTGATCTCCCTCAGTACTCTCAAAGCTCCATGATGCATATGCGCCATCCTCTGGTGCCATAACTCGCATAAGTGTCTATTGCTAGTGGTACTAGTGTGAGTGCTACCAGATGTGCTACTCACCAATGCTCCTGCCCACTGAAAATTGAACTTGTATAGTTTCCCAGAGTGGACTCCAATCACTTTGACCGAAGTGATGGAAGCTCCCCTTGGATGCATCAATACCTGCCCTCCTGAGAAAGTGAAGTCAATCCCCTTCTCCTCCATAGCAGACACTGAAATCAAGTTCTTCTTCATCCCCGAAACATACAAAACATCCATGACCTTCAAAGGAGGCAGACTCCCTCTCAAAGGTCACAGTCCCCACACCAACACCTCTCCCAGTGCGGTCATCTCCTAGTACAATCTCAATATCAAGTGCCCTCTCTACAAGCTCTGAAAAGAACTCTCGTGCACCCATATCATATGGCGGGAAGTCCCACTATCTATGTACCACACATCGGATGATGTACTCCTGCTAGATGTAGAAGTAATAAATGCAAAGTCCTTGTCAAACTATGAAGGAAACTGCTCCACCTCTACTTAAGCTGCAGTACCCTTCTTCCCCTTGTTCTTCCTCTCAGGACACGTAGCAGCATAGTGTCCCATCTTCTGACCTGCCCAACATTTGACTTTGGACATATCCATATCTTTCATCTTCTTCTTCTCCTTTCCCTTAGCCCCAACTGATGAGGCCCCTTTCTTGGCCTTCCCTTTGTTCTTCCCCCTCGCTTTCAAGGCTACATCCTCCTCATTTGCTATCTTCACCCCACCACAGCCAGTCTTCCGTATCTCATGCTACACAATCATCCCAGAATTTGTCCCAATTGGGAAGATGCTCCCTAGAGGTAACATCGTCTCCAAAGACCTCCCAAGACTTAGGAAGTCTCGCTACAGCGATTCTGACTAACTCTGTAGGTGCAACTGCCTCACCAATAGCAGTCAAATCATCATGTACCTGTTTGACCCTCCCAAAATAATGAACTACACTTTCAACCTTTGTCATCCTAATGTTCTTCAATTGTTCTTTGAGTACCATCTTCCTGCTTTCATTAGTACTCTGATAGAGAGTGGTTAGAGTTGTCCACATCTGATATGCATGTGTTTCCTCTCACCTAAGGAACCACATGATCTTTCAAACTGTCCATCAAAATCCTTTTTTCCTTTGCATTATTTTTTGTGAATTCAACAAGTTCATCTGCAGCAGTAAAAGGTACAACCACTTGCCGCACTATGTCCCAAACTGCTGCCTCCTCAAACACTGTCTGAATCTTGTCCTTCCAAACGGCATAATTGGATATCCCATCCAATCTGTCCTCTATCCTTAAGAACATGGCCATGACTGCTGTCCAAAATTTAAAAAACCAAAAAAATGGAGAAATGAACTTTCGAGCACACCTTGTTGTCCCAAAATATCAGTTTGTTGTCCAAACTGAGTTTGTTGTCCAAAAAATCAAGTTTGTTGTCCAAACCACTGTTTGTTGTCCCAAACTACTATCAGTTGTTCAAATTGCAATTTTTATCCTGTAGCTCTGATACCATGTTGAAATTTGATGACTAAAAACTTTCTTGCAATTCCAACCCAATTTTAATTTCACCTTATCACTCCCATTCAGTTAAATGCCCTTTCCTATAAACATACATTCAACATATAGAATTTTGGAAATGAAATTTTCAGATTAAAACACATGGGACTGTCAACACATGCTGGAAATAAATATGGACATAAACAGATCAGCAACACACATAAAAATACACACAAATTTTTGGTCAACTTAGACCCATGCAAAACCCCTTCAATCTTCTCCGAGGAAAACCTATTAGAGATCTCTTCAAATTTATTTATCTTTCAAGTTCAGAAAAAATACATTTGCAGACAAAATAAAACAACAAAATATAACTTATCTCTTCAGCGCAAAACTCCTTAAAAACCGTGCCCACTTTGCCTCGATTTCCATGCCCACTTGAAGCTGAAAATATGTACTGTATGGATTCCGTACGAACTATACGGATTTTTCAAAAAAAAATCTCAAAAACTTCTCTTGAACAACATGCAGTGCACATCATTAAATGTTGTTAGTACTGTACCTTCTGTTGTCTTCTATGCCTTGATTTTCGTGCCAAGCTTTGCCCAGAAATCACTCCTTCAGCTTGCTATAACAAATTTATCCTTCAAAACTTTTCTCCAGCTCTCAAACTCCTTTCTCCAATCTGCTCATGAAGAATGAATGCAGTTTCTCTTTTATTTTCCCCCTTTTGTTTTCCTAAATGACTTTTGGGCAACCCTAAGATCTAATGCCTCAAATTCATTTAGATCAAGGGATGAGAATAAATTTGCATTTAATTCTCACTTTCTATTTTTTAACCCACCCATTAAATAAAATACACACATTGTACTTTATGTCTAAAGTCACTTTTCATTTTATAATTTAACATTGACTTTACCACTTATAAAGTCACTTTCACTTTATAAAGTCACACTTAGGAAAAGAATTATTTTGGACATTTTTCCCTAGGTAGAGACTAACCCATGGGAAACCACTTGTCCAAGGTACATTAAAAATCAACAAGTTTTTGGGCTCAGGGTTTCAACATTTGGTGGTGTAGCAAGGGGCATAGAACCGTGTGAATGCTCCTCAAAGCCCAATGTTCATCTCAAGAGGTAAATGTTGGGGTTGCAAAGTCATATGTGCTCTCAAAACTAGGTCGGATGTCCTTCGAGTGGTTCTAGAGAGATGTCTAGCCATCCCTCAAAGGATCTTTGTTGCATGCATAATGAATCATTGAAACATACCCTTGAGACCAAGTGAGATCAACAAAGTATCATAGTGGGCCATATTCAATATTAGGGGCACAAAAATAATTCACATAAGCCATCCCTTCAAATGTCTCTCTAGCTCAGGATTTGTAAGCAAGTTACCACACTTGTGTTGGTGATGATTATGCAATTAACCCTATTAGGTGCTTCTAGACCCCACAGGTAGACCGATCAATCCAGATGCATGTGAATAAGGTGATCATGGAATGGGAAAGACTTCAAAAAAGATGGCCATAGCCATGGTACCAACTGAAGGAGGTCCAACATCTGTAAGTGCGATAATGAGAAGAGGGAGCAATCGTGGACGCATGAGTTACTCATTTCCTCGGCTTGCTTTTTCCACCCCTCTGGTGCACCTTTACTTTAATGATTTATCTTTATTTATTGAGTATAGCTTAGGAGACTCGACTTGCTTTATGCTTTTCCAATACCCCTTAAAGATGTAGCGGTTCATTGCTAGTTGAGGTCAAGACATTCATCAGTTCCTTTATTTAGATAGAGCATGAAATGTTCATGATAGGTTTTTTCCCACGTGCTTATTATGTCCAAACCATCTTTTGCATTTTTCATTTTCTTTATTTTTGGCTACATATGTTGTTATCTTTCTTTCAGTTGCAACAGCCTCTTAGGGCAAATCTTCGAGCCCAAACCAAATATTAATTCGAAAATTTCAAATTTTCCTAAGTCGGCTTCATGTCAGCTTCCTCCAAGGATCGTGACCCTTCATAAAAACAACTATATATATCCCTATTGAGTTGACCAAAGGGAGCACCTCGTTTGGCTCGTATGGTTTTGAAATTTTTCAGATATGACTCCTCTTTGTATTCTACGGCAAGAGTAATGGTTTGCCTCTCAACTATCTTTTGCATATACATATGATCATCGCATGGCTAGGATCTTGTATGGGTATGGCTCGCATGGGTATGTCTCTGCATTGGTATGACCACATATAACTATGATTTCACTTTGGACTTTCGCTCGTTGGCTACAGGTCCTTCACTCTTGGCATATCTATAATGGCACATAAATTTCGGCATAATGATCTCGCTTTCTGACACAAGACTCTCAGCATAATGATCTCGGGACTCTCGATCTCACTTTTTGTTTTGTATACGGCACAGTAGTCTCCACATAACAACCTCGGCACAGTGAATATCTATGACATGGCTTTCGCATATCGTAAGGTCTCAGGGATAGGTATGGTGATTCTCTCCTGGCCCACAGGTAATCAGTGGACACATCCCACAAGTGATCGGTTGACATAGCCCATGATGGTCCAGTTGGCCCAGATGGCCTGCTAGCACAGTAGTCAACATGGCCCAAGTGGCTTGCTTGCAAAATAGTCAACATGGCCCAGGTTGCCCACTCGCAGGTGGCCCGCTCAACTCAATAGTCAACATGGCCCAGGTGGCCCGACATCTTTGGTCAGGGTGTCCCAGCAGCATTGGTCAGGGTGGCCTAAAGTGGCCTAGGGTGGCCTAGAGTTGCCTAGGGTGGCCTGGCAACATTGGTCAAGCTGGCCCTCACACCATTGATCAGGGCGGCCCTATGTGTTTGGTTGATAAGCCCTAGGGTGGCCCTGTGTAGTTGGTTGGTATGGCCCAGTGTCGTTTGGTTGGTATGTCCCAGGGTGGCCAGGGATGGTTCGGTGGTTACATGATAGCTTATGCAACAGTGATATGGCAGAAGCCTTCCTGGACTCATTTGATTATCAAAAGTCAGTTCACAATCGAAGTTGTGAACTGACTTGGAGTTGTCCTAAGAGGCCTAATGTAATGATATATCTCACTATGGATGTACTTTGTATCTCAATTGAACAACTAATGAATCTCTAATAGAAGAAGAAGAATTGAATTTTGGGTTTTCCCTCTTGTGGGGTTTTTCCCTAGTCTCCACCCAAATCCTGGTGTCTTTATTTCTGCATGCTTTTCTTTTGTTGGTCCTTTATGTTCCGTTGCATTACTGATGTTATTATTCTTTCTACATAACTGTTGATGATGTTATGATATAATGGGGTGAATGTTTTATGTAAATGTTGGAATGTTTGTAAATGCAATTATCTAAAGCAAAGAACAATATAGCTTATTACCCACCACTTTGTGTGACACCCACAGGAGAATTTTTTCTCCTAGATGGTCCTCAGTGGGCAACCAACAACCACCAGATAGCTCGATGTGCCATTTATTCGCCACCTAAGCTAGCCATGTGGTCCCTTGCCCATCTATTATGATCGTATGTTTGAAGGTGCACCTCCTGACCTCGCAAGTATGGCTTTTCATTGGTGTAGTTGAGTAATTTTGTTTACTTTTCATGGACATTTTTGGGCATGGATTGGTGGGGGGATTCGACAGAAAGAATGGACTAGGTCTATTCTCTTATCTCCTCTACTCGATTTGGTGACCCTTGTATCCTAGTCACGTGGGATCTTCTTTACTGGCCATTAGCTTTAGGGTTGGCACTACATGGGAAATCTTGATTTTGGTTGCATGGTCCCACTTCCTAACACCATATACATCACTCCCTTCTGCTCATTCTAACCACATTCATCCTTTTTCCCATCCGAGTCCACATGGGTCCACTGGGTCCACATAGGGTTGGCCTTCCCCTCCCCTTGTCCACGCCTTGGGTTAGGCCTGGAACGATGCCCAAAGGTTGATGCAACTAAAAAGAAAAAATAACATAATTTGGCCACTCTCAACAGGAAATGTACCACAAAATGCAAAAGATGGTCGAGACATACAAATTTAACACGTGGGCAAAAACCAAACATGAGCTCTACCCATTATTTATGGCCATCGCCCTCGTTCCTATGGGCCTTGTTACCACTCAAACTAGCAGGGGATCTAACCTAAAGGGCAAATGCTAGATCAAGGTCAATAAATGGAGACTTAGCCCATTGTCACCTCATCTACCGCACCCTACTATTTACAGACTTTCACCGATGGGAGGAGACCCAATATATTATTGAGTCACCGACGAAGGATAAATCAATGAATGGATGTGGAGTGACCCAAATAATCTCTTTCCAGAAGATTTTAAAGATTGAGCTTACTTGCTTTCTAAGCAAGGTACAATGTCTTCTAGGAGAAGGAAGGGAGGTTTTGAGAGTTAGATTTATGGGATATGACTTGTGAAGGAGTTTCCCAATACCTAAAATCATTGTTGAAATGGGTATCCCCAGTGATTCTTGAAGAATTGTCTTTCAAAGGAACGGAACCACACGGGAGCAAGTGGACTCAGTCTAGGGAAGGAGGAAAGAATATGGCAATCAATGATGTTCTAACTTCTTACCCTAGACAAGGTGGGGGAAAGGATCAAAGAAAGAGTTTTAAAGGTGTTGAATTGATCCTATGAGGCACTAGCCTTGGAGATGTTAAGGCAAAGTTTGATCTCGGAGCTAGGGCTTGGCTTTTCTCACAACTCCACCATCAGAATGGCCTCAAATTTGGAGGAGGTCTTGAGGAGACACCAACGCAGAACATACTAGGAGATTGAACTTTTTGGAGGGATAGTTTGGTGGGTAAATGATGCCCTAGGTGACTGAATTTGGCTAGACCTAGGAAAAGGTGAAAAAGGTATGATTTTAGGTGACCACCTCTTGGTAGATCAATGCCTCAGTCTTGGGAGAATGGAGTCTATGATAAATTTGAGAGAGGATCTTTGGTTCTTGATCAAGGAGGCCTCAAGACCACTTCGCTAGCCTTCTAGGTCAAAGAGAAGCAAATATTGCAGCTTTTATACTTCGATGTGTTAAAGGTGATGGCTTATCAAGATAAATGCGTTGATAGAATTACCCCTAGAAGATTTTGTTCACATTACATGGCCCATACATTGGCAGATGCTATAATAGAGACAAAATTATACAATTTAAAGCAGTAAATGCATGCAGCAATTAGCCCTAAGAATAGCGAAAATCCCAGTCCAATGTATATGACAAAGTAAAACAAGAATAACATTAAAAGCATGTACTTACCTGTAACAGACTATATCCAACCATCCACAATTTGACAAGAGAGAAGCTCCAAGATAAGATAGACCAAATCCACACATCAAAATTCATCCATAAAGCTCCAATTCATCCACTAAGAAAAAGTGTGAAATTCTTAAGAGAGAGAAGAGATCCAATCCAAAGTGGTGATGAGAAAATGAACTCATCTCACTTGTATTTAAACACTAATGAGGAGTTCGAATTAGTCTCCTTGGCCTACATAAGCCCCAAAAATAAAATAATGTTCTAATAATCAAACTCTTGGTGACAAGCCCACCAAACTAGCTCATAAATGAAAGAATAAGCCTCTCAAAAGGTCAAATAATAATCTATGCATGTCATAAGGCCCTCTAAGATGCCTAATGAGGTCTATGGGTGCCATAATGAAGAATAGGACCCTCAAAAGTGATGGACAAGGGGTTGGCCCCTAGTTCTCCAAACAATAAACCTGTGGAGCTCCTAATGGGTGTGAGGCACAACAATAACCACATGGATCTCCAAATGGGTCGAAGACGTCTGTAGATCGCCTGTAAGGGATCCAATGATGATATAGGGGATGCCACATCGTCTTACAAATCCTGGGTTAGCTGCCAAGTACATGATACATCTGTGGGGCCGGTTGGGCAAAAATGAACCAGGTGCATCTTCTTCGTCCAATGGGAGTATCTCGAGCATCTCTGACCATCCTCGGGGATCCCTAGAGTGTTGTCTACTGCTATGGAGGCCCATGGCTCTCAACACACACCCTACATGTGCCAATGTACCCCTATGGAGGATTAGGACCCCATATAAGGAGACCAAACCTAAGATGGAGACCATGTGCAATCCTGCATCAGATCCAATGTGTCACCTAGCCTCCCAATACAACAAGTCATTAGAGAAATCAAGTAATTGAGCTTACCAATCATGGGCCACAGGTGGGACTTCATAATGGCCTGCCCTTCCATAAAGGGCTTTGGGATGTGCCAATGTCTCCTAAACTCCAAATGGGGTTAACCAAGTTTCATATTAGGTGGTTTCTACTTCTAAAGGGGATGATATATTCAAGGTACATCCTTCAAAAGGTGGAGGTGAATGAAGTAGGGGATGAAAAGGGGCAGCCTTGGGCCACATGCTGGGTACAAAGGTAGCTAATAAAAAGGAAGCCTACACTTGGGTTTATAATGTATTGGAGGGAGCAATTGTGGTACATGGGATGCCCCGACCTTGATTTTTCCACTCTTTTTTATATGCCTTTTGTCTTTTTATGATTTTCTTTGATTAACTGCTCGGGGCTCAAGGGCTTAGAGCATGAAGCAATTTTCATAACTATCTGGTTCTCCCATTGAGTTATATTTGTCCCTGCCTTCGTTTACGAGTTAAAATCGGCAATAAGGCTTTGGTAGAGAGCGTTTTGAGGCGACGGACTGCCGTGTTTGCTTTCCTGGAGCACAGAGGTTTTATCTCCTTTGTTCAGGTGCATACTTATATTTAATCTCAATGGCTGGTTTTTTGAATGAATTTGTTCTTCAAACACCCGAGGATAGAAAAATTGCTAAGCAAAAGAGATGGTCTTTTCTGAACAAGTATTTGAACAAATCTTCTGAAGAAAAATTATATGATGAAAAGGTTTTAGTTCAAGAATTCGAGCCACAGCTAAATTGGACATTGCCAGAAATAGAAGTAGACAAGTTATATAAGATTCCTGCTTTTCAGTTTAGAGCAGCTCAGCTATTTCGCTTTACTTCCGTGAATATACCTATTTCCACTGATCAGAAAGTCTACCAGATTCCTTTGATTAAAAAATAAGATATTGAATGGGGTTTGGAACATGGGTTAAAATATATTCATATAGGCATGATTCAGTTTGGGATTAATCCACTTGTTAGACCTGGATTAAATACTTCTTGCCTAACTTGTGTTCTGGATACTAGACTGAATGATTTTAATGATGCTTTGCTGGGAAGTTTTCAGAGCCCTCTTAATAATGGTCTCGTTTGGTCTTCTGTAATCCCGAGATATCAGGTTTCTTTGAGTGATCCATATATAAATGAGTTTCTGAATGCCTATATTCAGTTCAATGGTTTCAATGTCGCCCCACAAACTTTGATCGCTCAGCTTCATTCTTCTATTTGTCTTCGATTTGTTTCAAGCACAATGCCTCCACTCAACCCGAAACTGTGCTCTAGAGCTTTGAAAGGAGTAATAGTTGGTCCTGATAACACTGCCCCCTTGCAGATAGGATTTTCAGAATGCACTCTTCCCGATGAATGGAATAGCACTTACATTCCATTATCTCAAAGATATCCTCAACTGCAAACATCAAAAGAACCTAGGCAATTGTCTATTGTCAAGCACTCTGATGGTTCTTCTGGTCTCAAATTCACAAGCCCTCGTCTTGTCAGATCCATGACTATCCTAGATAGGTCCCCATTTCTAGAAAGTCGAAACAGTACAAAAGCAGTGATACCTCCTCCAGTTATGCGTTGTCCTGCTCCTTTACCAGTGTCGTCCATATATTCTGCTCCCAAAAGGAATCAAAAGAAACCTCTGACTCACAAATCTGATGATTGTCAATTCTGTGTATCTGGTCCATTTTCTAGTTTCCAACTTGAAGATTAGAAGCTTGAACCAGTATTTCCTGATATAAAAAGCTTTAGTCTTCCCAGAGCCCCACAGGATCCAATTGCAAAGATTAATGAAAGATATCTAGAGCCTACAAACTCTAGAAGAACTTTCAAGAATGGTACTCTGAAGACAGATTTTCAATGGATACAGATGAAAAATATGTCAGATACAGATCAAACTGAAATAGAGAAAATGCATAATTATACAAACTATCAGATTGTTTGTATGTTGCAAAATATAGATGATATAGCCAAAGATGTGCTAGAAATTAAAGAACATATAAAGAAAATGCACAGTGGTTATAATGAATGTTTGGGAATACAAAATGAGCACAAACATAAATTGAATGATCTCAATTCCAACATGGGAATAATCTCCAAGTCCCTTGAACACTTGAGAGATGCACTACCACAGCCTACTTCTCCACCTCATTATAGAGAAGTAGATCTTTCAAGTTCAAGATTAAAGTTTTCTTCTAGTACAGAGGAACCAAAAGATGGTCTTAGAAGTATTCTGTTCAAAAACATTGATAATATAGATACTGCTAAGATTGAAAAAGTACGAAAAGGAATAATGTTAGCCAGAGAGAAAACAGATTTAATGAGAAATAGGCTAACCACTTTTCCTACTGTTGAAAGCTTGAGATTACCAAAGGGCTATGTCAGCGTCAAAACCTTTGTGGAAAATGGCCAACCATCTGCTCCAAAAATTTTGGCTATGTCTGGTGTTACCTCTAATTCTGGAGACCCCACTCAAGGAGAAACTAGTTCTAAAAGGGATAGAGGTGATACATTCACATTCCCACATAAACGAAAGAAGGGTGACTGGGATACTTTTGCACATGACGCATCAGCCGATAGTCCTTTTTCTAGATTTAAAGACAATTTGGAAAGTGTCCTTGCCAAATTTGAAAATCCATCAACTAAAGGATTTGGTAATACACTTTTAGTAAATATTGATTGCATGAAAGGTGAAGAAGTTATAACAGTCTTGCATAATGTCCATGCTTGGGCACTACAACGAAAAGCTGAAACTAAAGCACCAGGGTTTGATATAGTTACACAAATTGTTTGGTCTTTTACTGGCATTTTAAAACAATGGTGGGAGAAGTTGTCTGAAGAAGAAATGAACAATATCATTGAACATCCAACATATCCCCTGAGAGCTATTTTTGATGCATTAAAACATGAATTCGTAGGGGTTATGCCAGAGAATTCAGCACATCATGGCCAACTCTTTTTATCTCAAAGATTGTGTAACATAGATTATCTGCATGATTATTATTGTGTTATGCAAAAACTCCTTTATCAAGCAGCAGATCCTCACAATGTTGCTTATTTAAGGTATTACATAGCTTCAATGCCAGGGAAAATTCCAGATTTGATTAACCAGTATATTGAGACCAACAAAGTACAAATTGAAAATTCTTCATTTGCTGCAGTAAATCAGATGATAGTTTCTATTCTGCAAAGAGAATGTGCATCAGAAAAAACTAAAAAGAATTTTAAAAAGCAGATGCATTTCAGTACGAAGTTGTGTAATAATTTTGCAGAAACTTATGATTTTGGATGTAGTAGCAAATCTAAAAAGAAAGTGCCAAAAGTTTCATGCTCATGCAAGACAGATAAGTATACTCCGAGAAAAAAATACTATCCTTCTAAGTTTTCCAAAAAGAAGAGGACAGTATTTAGGAAAAGAGCAAAGCCTTCTAAAAGAGTAACCTGTTTTATATGTGGGAAAGAAGGCCATTATGCAAATACATGCAAAGAGAAAAAGAACAAGAAACAGTTGAAGATTATGGATGTTTTCACTACAATCCATAATCCAGAGAATTGGGATCTCATATCCCACTCAGATGGAGAATATTTTGCATTTTCCAGTGATTCTTCTGCTTCAGACATTGATGATCTACTTAATATCAGCAAAATAAGGTTGGAATCTGATTCCTCTGACTCTGATGAAACTTTTATTGCTGACATTAAAATGTTCTACTTCAATAAAACAGATAATTTGCAGAATCAGATTAATGACATAAAGACACAGCGAGCCCAGCTTGCACCATCCCAGTTAACAGCCAAAAGAAGATTGAAAGAAACGCTGGAGAGTTTAGAAAAACAATTACCTTCCAAAAGGGTCATTGAGGATGAGAATTTCGTGGCAAGAGAGTTTGATTCAATGTTCAAACCATTGAGTTTTACAAAAGCTTCTCAAGATACAGGTATGGATGAAATCAATACTCTCAAGAAAAAAATTAGCAGTTTGGAATCATCTACTAATTTAACAAGATCAGAAATGTTGCAATTATCAGCTAAACTTCAAAATCTTATTTCTGAATATGATGATGCTAATTCCAAATTGGCGAGAATTCTGATGAAGGATATTCCAGAAGAAATGCCCATGAAATCTAAGGAAGTAGATTTGGTAAACATCATGGGAATAGGAGATAAAGTGGTAATCTCTCTGAAAATAAAATTGCCAAACATAAAGGAATACACTTCAGATGCACAAATTGATTCTGGAGCTATGTGTAGTTGCTACAAGTTTGGTGCAATTCCTTCTTATTATTGGCAGCCTATTAAACTGTCCTTCAGAGCTGTAAATAAAGAATTAATGGAGATTAACTATATATCGCCTGATTTCCCAGTTTATTTGAATCATGTACAGACTTACGTTACATTGTACAGTTTTGATACATGCTCAGATGTCTTGTTAGGACAAGATTTTTTGAAAAGATTCCTCCCAGTTACCTTTGGCAAAAACTCCATCACATTTACTACTAATGAGGGACCTGTTATGATTCCTGCAAAGAATGAGTACCAGCTTAAGGTCAAGCCCAGTGAAGAAGATAATTTGCATGACACTATGCATAATCTTACAAAAATCCAAAAAATTGTCAAGCATGCAGAAATACATGGGCAAAAGGCATTGCAGGCGATCTCAGATAAGCTACACCAAGATTGCACAGCAAGCAGGCCAAACGCTTTCTGGACCAGAGAGAAATATTTTGTAGCATTACCTTATAAAGAAGGGTATGTTCCTAAAGCACAGAAAGCAAGTGCTAACCATATGTCGCCTACTGAACAAGCCTTGTGCAAACAACAAATTCAACAACTGCGTGAAAAAATTTGATTGAACCTTGCAAAAGCCCATGGGCATGTCAAGCTTTCTATGTCAACAAACATAGTGAGCAAAAACGTGGCAAGAAGAGGTTGGTAATTAATTACAAAATATTGAATGAGGCCCTCATGCCTATCAGGTATCCTCTTCCCAATAAAGAATTGTTGCTTGCTAAAATAGCTAATGCCAATGTTTTCAGCAAATTTGATCTTAAAAGCGGGTTTTGGCAAATTGGCATTATTCCAGAAGACATGTATAAAACCGCCTTCACGGTTCCCCATGGCCAGTACCAATGGACAGTCATGCCATTTGGATTAAAGAATGCTCCGTCTGAATTTCAAAAAAGGATGGAAGATATTTTTGGAGGGGTAGAATATGTAATTGTATATATTGATGATTTGCTTGTATTCAACAAGGATGTAAATACTCACAAGATGCATTTAGAAAACTTTTATGAAATGGTATACAAGCATGGTCTAGTTCTATCTGACTCAGAAGAAAAATTTCAAATTGGAAAAGTCATAATAGACTATTTAGGATTGCATATAGAACAAGGTCATATAGAGCTTCAGCCTCATGTCCTCCATCTTTTAAAGTTCCCTGATATTCTCCTTGATGAAAAGATGCTTCAGAGATTTTTAGGTTGCTTGAATTACATCCGGCAGTTCTACGAAAGCAATCTGAAGATACTAAGATTTTGCAGAAAAGACTGAGGAAAGAAAAAATCGAATGGTCCAATGAAATGACTACAGCAGTAAAGAACATAAAAAGCAAAATCAGAGAACTTCCCAAATTAAGACTGCCTGACACTAATCTCCCATTCATTCTTGAAACAGATGCATCTGATCATACATGGGTTGCAGCGTTGTTACAGAAACATGGAAGGAAGGAACTTGTTTGTGCATATGCCTCTAGTACTTTTGACGACACAGAGGTCAAGTATCCATCCTCCCACAAAGAAATACTTGCTGTCAAAAGGGGAATCCAAAGATTCAGATTGTTCTTGAAGAGTGTCAGGTTTTTGGTTAGAACTAATCTGAAGCACATGAAAGGTATTTTGTCCAACAAAAAATTGTTAGAACAAGGAAATACCAGGATTCTAAGATGGGCTCTCTGGCTAGAAGGTTTTGATTTCGACATCGTCGATAAATCAGGTGCAGAAAATTATTTAGCAGACATGTTGACAAGAGAAGGAGCTCCAAAAATCAAAGACATCAAAATGTTCAGACCCCTGTACAAAGGAGAAAGTTCTTCGAGTAGAAGTCCAGTCCAGTCTAGTGTCTGTCAGTCAAAAATTTGTTCAATCTCGGTCTATAGTCAGTGTAAATATGAATTCTGTTGGGATTGTTTTGTTTTAAGAGTCAAATCATTACCAGTAGAAGTCATCCAAATTATTTTGCAGATGTGGTTTGATTCAGAGTCTGACATGATAGCCTATAATAGTGAGTTACCTTATAGAGATAGGCCTTGGTGTGTCTATTACTCACTGTCTAGAGGACCAATTCCTGTCTATTTTGGTTTTGTCCAACATACAGACTGGACATGGCAAGATTATTTCTCCCTCCATCAAAAGGCCAGGATACATGGTTATGTTAGAATCATTGCATATGCAACACAGTTAGATAGTGCTAATAACTGGTGGAGTCCCTGGTTTAGGTTGTTTATGTTTAAGTATATGCCTAGGAGTGAGCATATTTGTAATTTTAATTTCTGGGAAACCATTAACACTTTAATTTGGGAAATTCATATTGCTGCTCGATATGACTACACTGTAGAGTTTGAATTTCTTCATACTGAAACAGAAGTAGTCTTACAAGATAGACAGCAAGATGAACCATCATTCAGTTTGAAGGTCAGCTTCCATGGAGAAATTTCTACAGATCCCAGGACGAGACCAGCAAATGTATTCCATTTTCCATTTTTTTGCTGTTTTTTGGAAGTAGCACCTCCATGGCTTGATGATGCCTTGCCAAATGATATATTTGCTCCTGACATAGAACAATTATTAGAGATGGACGAAGCCGAAAGAGCATATGCTTGTGCAGAAGAATGGCAATATAATAGTGATTGATGTATATGATCACTCATCAGATATCATGTACATTTTTAGTTTTCGTGGGTTTTCTTTAAAATATCCAATTTGTAATTATAATAAGTCGATGTCCTAGATTTCAGCCGTCTTGTCTATTGATCATATTTTACTTTTTCGTGGGTTTTCTTTAAAATATCCATTGTGTAATTATTATGAGCCGATGTCCTAGACTCCGGTCGTCATGTCTATTGATCATATGATCTTGTTATTTAGATAATGTCAGATTCAGTCCCCACATGGCACTGCCTTTAAGGGACGAGATAACAGGTGGTAGTACCCACTTGCCCAAATCTTTTATTTTGCTCCTTACTGTTAGTCCTTTGGATATGATTTCCTGCGTGATATTCATACCAAAAGGAGATTCCTCCTGTCGCAGGTTTCCGGTAAATATTTCAACCGGTTTACCTACTAAGAGATTATAAATACTAGAATTGAAAGGAGGAGGGGCATTTTCCGGAAATTAAGAGTCTTAGGGTCGAGAAGTCTGAGTCGAATTTTGCTCCTGCTCTGCATCTGCGAACATTCTGTCTAATCTGCTTGCAACACGAGGCGAGTTCAAAGTCCTTAGGGGATTCGAGAAGCCTGCGCATCAGTGCTTGACGCTGGTGTGAACCTAAAGTGGCCGGATCAGTATTTTAGTCTGTAAGTTTTGATCTTTTAGACTCAGTCTGCTCGCATGCCAGGTAGCCTGTAGATTTGTTATGCTACGGCTAACTCATATCTACTAAATGCTACAGCAGTCTATCTGAGGAAAAAGATTCCCTTTTGTAAGATTCCCTTTTGTAATGTTCACATCCATATATGAATAAAATCCTTCTGGTCATATTTCTGCAACTTTTGCTCCACAACTTTTGCTCTGTGTGTAATGTATCCTTGCTATTTAAACATTCTGACTGACTGATTTTTTCACCTTTGTCCCGAGGATGAACCACATTAGATGGTTTGAAATGTTGACCAATAACTCATGATGTGATTAATCTGAAAGACTTTATTAAAGTCTTAGTTGTTTGTTGAGTAGCCTACCTTTGAAGGCAGTTTCCCTATAGGTACCTTGTTCAAAAGACCATGAAAAGTTCTTGGTTAGATAGCCCTCTCAGAGAGTTTTCCAATGGTATATGGCATTTGTCTAACTCCCCAAGAATGAAGAAAAACCTAAGTTTGAACTAATGGAGCCTAGGCATAGTTCCAAATGGTCATGGTTATGATGGGTCAATGGATATCTAGCCATCCGTCCATCTGGGGGTCGAGCAACGATGAGAACTAGGTGGATGACTGTTGATCCAGATTCATCCAATCATCTGGACTCATCTAGATGCACCAAGGCATCCGAGTATGCGGGAGGGCAATAGAGCAATACTTAAGAAAATTGTCGAATCCCGGATTTCCCAGTGCCCAACAGCAAGTGGACCCCAATATGACATGACAGCACACATGGAGACAAATGGCACTTACAGAGTGCTTGGCTTGGCCAGGTTAATGATGTGGCACCCTGAGGTGAGGACATGTGGCAGGTGGATTTGGCATTTTTGAGTGACATGTGGCAGTGATGTGGCATGGCAGATGGTAGAGAGATTACATGGTTGTGATGTGACATGACAAGTGGCAAAGAGATGACGTAGTAGACGACGTGGCATTACAAGTGGCAGAATGATGCATGACATGTGGCAAAGAGATGATATGGCAGTGACATCGCAAATAAGGTGGCATACCTTCGATTTCGTGCCAGGAAGTTGGTTTGGCAAGGCTTTGTAGTGTTAAATATTTCGACAATTTTTTCAATGTTTTAGAGTCCAGAGGGAAAAAAGACATCTAGGCATTCAGATGACTGGGAGTGTAGGTGGTAAGCACTAAAGCTTACACCTGAATACCAAACACAAACCTCACCAGGTCCCAGGATCATAAACATTCAGGCATCTGAGGGTTGTGTGATGCATGTGATTTGATAAATGTTGAATAGGGTGAATGTTAGATCCCCGGATCAAGGGATCGACACAAAGTTTAAACGTGTTCTCCAGCGATTCGGCCATATGATGGTGTAGTCTAGTGTGAAGGGGAGTAAGCACTGGATGTTGGAATTCACGGGAAAAAGTATAACGGGAGTTAACTAGATCGCACAGGCTATGCAGCTAAGCACCTTTAAGCCTAAGCTCTAGGTTCTTGCCCTTGGTCACATGGCTTGAGGTGGTTAAAACCCGAGGGATAAGGCTAGGAAATTTTGCGTTTTGGGCACCAAAAACAGTTAAAAAATAAATTAATTAATAAAACACCCTAACTGCTAAAGTGTCAAAGTTGAATGAAAGATCAAATGAAACTATGGTTCATGTCAAAGGATAGCAATGTTGAATGTAATTCGACAAGAGAATTTGAAGCGCCTTGTATTCTCATGATTGTGAAAGTCCCTCCCTTGTTAAAATTGGCAACTAGGGCCAAACTCCATGTGGGTCATCTTATTAATGGAAGCTAATATTTTTCTTGGATCCCTCTCATCGAGAGGTGTAGGATTGATCTAAAGATCATTCAATTTCAATAAGTATTCATGGAGATATGAATTTATTTGTTTTATGGGACAATTCGTCAAGGTCGGCCAGCAACCAAATAAACCCCACTTGTGCTCAACATTTTAGTATAAATAGAGGTGGCCTTCAAGTCATTTCAACACACTTGGGACATCGTCCTCTCTACTTGTCTTTGGGTTTTAGTAGGAGGAGAGATCCTAAGGGATAACGCTACCCTAATCCAGAGGGCAGCAGTCAGAACTGCCGGAAATGTCGGGAAAAGCCGGAACTGCCGAGAATAGCCGTAACTGCCGGGAACCGTCGGAACTATTGGAACTGCCGGGAAAATCCGACACTACAGGAACTGTCAAGAATTGCCGGAACTGCCAGAACTGCCGGGAATAACTGAAATTTTTGAAACTATTGGAACTGCCAAGAATAGCCGGAATTGTCGGAACTACCGGGGATAGCTGGAACTGCCGGGAACAGCCAGAACTGCCGGAACAGCCGGGAAAGCTGACGCGGAGGGCAGAAGCCGGAACTGCCAAACTAGCATGCAACAACAAGCATGCAAAGGACAACAAGCATGCTAGGGACAACAAGCAAGCAAGATGCAGCCAGCACATAGGTCAGTATGGCAACATGGTGCAGCAATTTCTCATAATGCAGTACAGTGATGGGTACAGTCATGATTAATGAAGCATGATGAGATGCAACATAGTGATGATGGGTGCAGCATGGTGCAGCACAGCGAGGTGCAGCATGATGACGAAATGCAGCACAACAATAGGTGAAGGAGTCACCTTGGAGAATCAGTTGAAGCAACATGTCTTCAACTGATCTCATGTATCATCTTCTTAGAGATGATCTACGCTCTTATCTAGACAAGTCAAAGTGTTGACTTCCGTTATAAACGTACTATCTCTCTCTCTCTGTGCTGAACTATTGAAGAACATATAAGAAGAATTGATCAAGGGTTTCCCCACATTGGGGTTTGTCCTTGGCTAGCACCACATCTTGTGTCCTCTTGTCTTGGCTTGTCTTCTGCGATTTATGTTTATGTTCTATCTGCAGTTTACTTTAACGCTGATGTGATTACTAATCTAGAAAAGATATTGAGCTAACTATGAAAATTGAAATAAATTGCTCTAAGCATAGAACATACCTAAAATTAACCTGGTATCAGAGCTGAGGTGAAGACAATGCCCAAGCAAGACTAAAAGAGCAATCACCGAAGACAGTTGGGAAAGGAAAAAAGGATCAGTGGATTCCTCATCCCTCTTCAAATTCATCGAGGGTGAAGTCGAAGCAGAGAATATTATCATAATACCGCAGCAAAAGTTTCTGATGGCCTGCCTAAAGATCACTTCATTGGGAAGTCCGGATCTAAGGGTTGAAGGAAAGGCAGATGCCTTGGTTGCAATAAGTTCGGCCATTATGCGAAGGAGTGTCCGAATGGTAGAGACACATCTCTTGATGAAGATAACAATCATTCCAGGGACATCTTCAATGATCAAAGGAATGACAGGTAATGCAGGTCATCAAGGAAATCGCCGACTCTTCAAAGAAAGCAAGGAACCCCAGGTATGAAGAATCAAATGTTGTTTTTGATAAGATAAATAAGCGTTATCTTGTATTGGCCCTCTCCTTCAGATTTTTTGGGAATCTGGCTTATTGATTGTAGTGCTTCAAGGCACTTCATTGGATAGAAGGGTGCACTCTCTAATTTGGTAGAGACGGAAACAATCGTGGGATTATACTTGGAGTCGATGCCACCTATGCCGGAAAGGGGGTAGGGAATGTTACCCCTCAATTGAATGAGGGTAACTCGATTCATTTACAGAATCTCTTTTATGTACCTAATCGCAAGAAGAACCTGGTGTCCATTTCAGCAATGGAAGTCAAAGGTTACGAGGTGGCACTCATCGATGGAAAGGTACGTGTTCGAAAATAGAATTTTCAAAGATGTTTTTGAATTCAGGGTTGTATCAAGTTGCAGGAAGTCCGATGGGGACCATGTCCATTGACACATAGCACCGGAGGTCTGTGAGTCAAATGTCGATAGGGATGCCCGAATTCAAAAAGAGCATGAAAGTACATGTCTGAGATGTACCGAAGGAAAATCTTACAAGGGGACCATTCCCCTCATGTAGTAGGTCCACAGGTTTGGAACAACTCGAGAGGTTTGAGATTGATGATCAAGAATCTCACATATGCAGGTGGAAGAAAGCCCTCTATGGCTTGAAGCAAAACTCCCCAGGTGTAGTATGAGAGGATTGATCGCTGTCAGATGAAGCTGAGATTCACTAAGAGTGAAGTCGATCCAAACCATTGTTTGAAGGTTGTGGATGATAGACCTCTCATACCAACACCTTATGAGGACGACCTATTTCTGACAGGTGCAGACCCTCCCATTTGTAGAAGTAAGGAGGAGTTGGATTCCGGATGTGGAATGATAAACTGCAAGTCTGTGACTACCTCGAGGATCTTAACTTTCAGAAGTTATGATAGTGATGTCGGACCAGATTTGGGAAATGCCTCTGAGTTTCATAAACTCATTCGCGTTGATCTTAGTGAACTTTCGTCCGAACATATGTTTTGCAGTTAGCATGGTGAGCTCATATTTGGTTGAGCGTCACTGGATTGGTGCCAAGAATCTTCTGAGATATCTTCGTGGCACAATCTCTCATGGATTGAGATACACTTCCAAAAATATGAAACTGCATGATTATTCGAATGATGACTGGGTAGGCAGTGTGGAGGATCACTAGAGCACTTCTCAGTGTTGGTTCTCTTTGGATTCTACTTCGATATCATGGATGAGCAGGAAGCACAGGTCGGTTGCTATAAGCACCATCGAGACCGAATACATAGCTACGAGTATGATCTCGTGTGAAACTACATGGTTGCAGAAGCTCTTAAGTGAGTTGTTTGTACACATGATGAATACCACTGTGATTCTCTGTGACAACCTGAGGGGGGATTCGATTATTGAGGAATCCCGTATTCGATGATTGCTCCAGCAGATAGACATCAAATACTGCCTTATCTGGGATATGGTAAGTTGATGACCGAGGAGGCTCCATCGCATTGAGACTAATGTACAGGTCGCAGACATTTTGTCAAATCCCTGGGGATAGGTCAAATCTGCGACTTTCCCGAACAACTTGGAGTCGTTGAGAGACCTTCTTATAAGGGTCCTGCATGTTGCATGCATTGAGCTCTGGGAGCTCTGGGGGGCTTGGGGTACTTACTGGAGCAACATACAACC
>APFE031744454.1:4536-32488 GCA_000404065.3 Pinus taeda | reverse complement strand
ACTATTTTATATGGATTTTACACCTCTCAGAAAGAGGAATCCAACAAAAATATTAGCCTCTTAATCTGAGCATCAGAACATGGAGTTTGGACCTAGTTGTCCAAATTTAACAGGTTTGCATTCTTGTCTCCATTGCCCGATTTCGTGGTTACCCTTGTATCCTAGTCCCGTGGGATCTCCTTTACTGGCCATTAGCTTTAGGGTTGGCACTACATGGGAAATCCCGAATTTGGTTGTGTGGTCCTGCTTCCCAACAGCACCTACATTACTCCCTTTCCACTCATTTGAGCCCTGTTGTCGTACAAAATGTCTAGGCACCGCGATAACGACTCAGATCGGGGGTTGTCATCCAGATCCCCAATCTCTCCATTTAAGTTGTCTCCCAACAGCAGGCTAGGGGGGTAGACCCTATGGAAATGAAATGAAGGAGAACTAGTTGGGAATCAAACAATTCGGGAGACGCAGTCAAGCGACCAAGTACTTGTTTTATATTTAACAAGATTTATAGGTTCAATTAGATTTAAATGATTGATACCAGTGCCTTATGGAGTCAAAAATCTTGCTAGGAAATTTAGGACCAAGTAATTGATGATCAACTGCTCCTTGGATGAATAACTATCTTATATGAAATGCAGATCCTAAAACTAATGTGAGATGCAGAAATCTTGGTTAATTTTAGTTAAATGCCTACTTAAGTTTTAATCCGTCGATCTTTTCTAGATTGAGCCCGGTTCCATAGTAAACGCCAGAGAGAAGATAAGGTGAAGCACACTAAAGTGTGATTAACGATACCTCTCCTGAAAATCTAACATACCCAGTGCCTCCGGCACTACAGAGAGTTGTGCTCTAATGATTACAAGGTCACCGTTTTAAGTACTATTAAAAGCAATCTTCTCAAGCAAAGATGGATGGGTACCTATCTTTCTATCGATCAAGCTTATGCTTGGAAGTAAATTTTAATTATGCAAGACTAACTTAATATGCAAATGCACGAAATGATTAGAAGATGGAGCGAGAATGAAGTTAAATTCAAGGATTAAAAGTGCTTATGCCACGATCTATTTTTGAGTTATATATCAAACCCTTAATCACCAAAATCAATGTTCACTTCACTAGATTGAAAGATAAACTTCTCAACAATATGCTTAAAATATCACAATACAATGCCCAATTAAATCACAAGCTTATCACTTCAACTTATCAAGATTCTTTACAATGCAATTATAGCTCAAAGAAAACAAAAGCTTTCTCACAATTTAGTATCAATGCCAATTATATAGATGCTTCAAAAAAAATACTCAGCTTAGGAAACGAAAGATATGCAATTTACCACAATTCCATGAAAGAGTACTTAACAATTACTTGAAAATTTCTCAAAAATTTACTATGCAATAAACATCCAATAATTCAAGTAAATAAACCACGCTTAGAGTTACTTTAAGCAATCTCAATAGATGTCAATCATAAAAATGTTCAAAACCCTTCGCATGCAAAAGACTTAAGCAATTATATTTCGAAAATTAATTACCATGAAATTCAAATGCTAAACACTTCAAACAATTCCAAAATTAAAATGATTTTTCTTAAGTGACCCCAATCCAAAAAAAATTCTTGTTTTCCTATAGTCAAACTTTAAAGATAATTTAAAAAATTTAGATGTAACTTGACTATAGAAGAAATTTAATTTTTTACCCCTCAAAAAATTTTTCTTTTAAGATTTAAAAATCCCGAACCCTTTACACAAAAAAACCCCCGAAAAAGGAACTTTAGATTTAATAATTTATATCATTCCCTTGGCAATTTTAATGTGATAAGTTTTATGAATGATGATTAAAATTCTAATATGGCAAATGACTAATTAAATTTTCAAAAGACCACAAAAAAATTTTAAAGCCACACTTAAAAAATTAAGATCAAAATTTTAAAATTTTCTTTTGTTTTACAAAAAAAAAAAAAACCAAGCAAATAAAAGAAAATTGATTTCCTTAATAAAAATCAAAGTCACACTTAAAATTAAAATCGTGAAGCTTGGAAAGGCAAAACAACTATGCCAAAATCCAAAAAATGAAAACAAAGAGAAGGGTGCTCGGGTTTTGAAGGGAGCGACGGCAAAAAAGGAGAAGTATTGATGCAAGTCGATGGGAATGGAGCGCAACGGATGAGAAGCGTTTTGCAGGTCGATGGAATGGAATGCGGGGAGAAAGGAGGACGCGGGAGCTCAGGCATCCGAAAAGGAGGATGCAGTGCGAGCAGCAAGGGAGCAAGGGATGCTAGGAAGAAAAGAAAGACAGTTGCGAGGGAGCAAGGGAGAGGCTACGAGGGAGAAGAATGTCGATGCAGGGAAAAGGCAGAGATGAGGAGAGCAACGAAAGGGACGCTAGCTAGCAGGGAAAGGAAAACAAATGGCCGCAGATGTGAAGAATGGAAGCAAAGGAAAGGACATGCAGACAGAGAAGAAAGGCAGCGTAGCAGGAGAAGGGAACTCAGTTTTTTGAATGCAGGAAAGGAGAAAAAGTGCAGTAGGAAGCAAGGGAAATAAATGCAGAGAGGAGGAACTCACGCAGGCAAAGGAAACAACGAAATTTTAAAGGGCTTCAAGGCAGCAAATGTTAGCCCAAGAACCTCAAAACAAATCCCATAAATTTATATATTAAAACGCTATATTCTTGCTTCAAATCTCCTCTCAGAAAAAACTTATGAAATCCTCAAATCTAAATTTGACACCCTTAAAAAAAAATCTAAATAATCTTCCTTGCTAATTTTTTTCCTGAGGCCAGATCTTGCCCTCCATGGTCTAGATCTGGCTCCAAATTAAAATTTTCCTTCAGATCCGCACCTGCAAAACAAAAACAAAAATACCCAGATCCCAGATATAAAAAAATGAATAAAAACCCCAAAACCCAAGCTAGAAAAACTTCAGATCTATACAAAATATTTACAGATCTATACACAAAGGTTGCAAATCTATCATCTGAGGAGTATGAGTCCAACTCGGCTCCCATATCTGATAATCTAAGGCTCTTACTAGCAAAATCTATCAATTTTTCCACAAAATATTTAAAAGATTTTGATTTTTTAGAGAGGTACTAACCCAAAAACACCCTGCAGAAAAAGATTAATCGTGAGATAAATCATGAAGCTTATATAAGGTAGGCTCTTCAAAAAATTAGTGTTGAGAGTTGGCTGGTCCAACCGAGGACCATCCCCAAACACTCAATGAAAACCTTACAGATGTTCTGCAAACACTAGATCAACCATCAAATCAAGTAGAGAAATAGAATAGCAATAAAATTATGAAGAAATAGAGATACCTGCTAATTCAATCAAAATTAAAAAGGTTACCCTAGATCCAACAAACTGAATAAAATACATGTATTCAGATTATTCTAAGAGAGCTATTGATTGATAGTTTTCACATAATATTAAGTAGAAATTAAAACAATGTTACCATAAATTCATGAGGAAGAACACCACCACAAGTTGAAACCCCAAAGATTTTTGCATTAATTCCATAAAGTATACAAGAGAGCTTGAGAGCTTAGTACACGATTCAAAGATCAAATGAAAAAAATAGACTAATACCAACCACTAATTTATAGATAAAATATCCAACAGCTAGTCGGCTTGATACCTATCAAATTAATCTTGACCGTTCATAAAAATTTAATTAATCTTTAATCATCACCGTCGAAATTATTTATTTTTTAAGGAAAAATTGAATTTTCCATTTAATTGATTTTTAATTAACTCAAAATTAATTATTTTGAGTTAATTTCCTCAAAAAATTGACTTTGACTTAACCACCAAGGCCCAAGGGTCCAAAATTTCTTGATTTCTTCAATATTCCTTTGACCGGGGACCTTCAAAAATTAACTTCTTTAAAACCCATGAATTTCACCATTGGAAAATTTAATTTTACCTAGGGCAAAAAATTAATTAAATTTATGGCTTAGGATTTTTATTTAATTTTGCCAAAAAATTTAATTAATTGACTTATGGAGGGATTAATAATTTTTCCAACCCTCTAATATTTAACCATGGTGTCTAATTATGAGGGACCATGCACTAAATATTTTTTATGTCAAGATATTACAATTTAATACATGAAGGGAGAACACTTGTTCGTTATAAACTCTCAAATATCTACTCAATTCTGCGACTCAAAATATGATCTAGTAGACCAAGTAATTTGTAATAAAATAATCTAGCCAATTAGCTAGGATTATTCCCAAATTATTTTTACAAAGACTCTATAAAAAACACTAGGACTCACTCAATATCTTGACAACAAAATCCACCCTAGCTTTGGGGTGAGGTTGGAGAAAAAAACTTTGTTGGTCATTTGTGTCTAAAGACCCAGATGAATCAATGAGACAAAAAAACCTCCTAGGGTAGAAATCGTCACCTAAATATTATGCTTACCTAGGTTGTTACATACATGATGGTCTTACTAAGATCATTTACACTATAACCATGCAAAATGGGTTTACATCTTTAACAAATTGTCGATTGATGATGAAATCTGAATGATGCGAACACTTGAACAAGCCCCATTCATCTCTTTTCCCATCTGGGTCCACATGTGTCCACTGAGTCCATGCAATTCCGGCAATTTCGGCTATTCCTAGCAGTTCCGGCAGTTCCCAGCAGTTCCAGCAGTTCCGGCTATTCCGACTATTCCCGACAGTTCCGGCTGTTTCGACAGTTCCGGTAATTCCGGCTATTCCCGGCTGTTTCGACAGTTCCGGTAATTCCGGCTATTCCCGGCAGTTCCGGCAATTCCGACAACTCCTGGCAGTTCCGACAATTCTGGCAATTCCAGCTATTCCAAGCAATTCCGGCTATTCTCGGCAGTTCCGGCTTTTCCCGGCGTTTCTGACAATTCCGGCTATTCCCGGAAGTTCCAGCAGTTCCGGCTTTTCCCGACAGTTCCGGCTTTTGCCCTCTGGATTAGGGCAATGTTATCCTTTAGGATCTCTCCTCCTACTAAAACCCAAAGACAAGTAGAGAGGAAGACATCCCAAGTGTGTTGAAATGACTTGAAGGCCACCTCTATTTATACTAAAACGTTGAGCACAAGTGGGTCTTATTTGGTTGCTGGTCGACCTTGACGAATTGTCCCATATCACAAATAAATTCATATCTCCATGAATACTTATCGGAATCAGATGATCTTTAGATCAATCCTACACCTCTCGATGAGAGGGATCCAAGAAATATCAGCTTCCATTAATACGATGACCCACATGGAGTTTGGCCCTAGTTGGCAATTTTAACATTTTTTAAGGACCAAATTTTCCCTTTCTTTTGTCCTTGCAGCATATGCTTGATTTTGCTTACTTGATCCCACATAAGATTTTTCCTTTAGCCTGGATTCTTCAATCTTACATAGTGACCACAGCTCATGGAATGGAGTAGCTTCTTTCTTCCCATAAATACTTGAAGTAAAGTTACCCCACTCCTTCGGTAGCGCATTTAGTACAACTGTGGTCATTTCCCTGTCAGACATTACTTCTCCTAGATTTTGAAGTTGATCCCTGATCTTAGATATCCTCATAAAGTATGAGGCTATACCTTCTTCTTTTGACACCTTCAGCCTGTAGAGTTCTTGCCTTAGAGAGATAACTTCCCCTGCAGTGCTTACAGAATACGACTCTACCAGTTTGTCATATATTTCTTTTGAAGTTTCAACTTTAGATACATATAGGATGAGGGGATACTTTATGGATTCAATGAGAATCCTCTTAGCCCTAATTTTCCTCTTCATAAACTTTGTAAGTTCTTGAGCATCTTCTTTTCCTAGTTTCATGATAGATCCTTTGACATGATCCATGACCTCATTTTCAATGAGATTCAAATTTGTCCTTTTCTTCCATGCCAGATAGTTTGAAGCCCAAACCAATTTGTTGCTGTTAAAATTGGTAACTAGGGCCAAACTCCACATGGGTCATCTTATTTATGACAGCTGATATTTTTCTTGGATTCCTCTCTCTGAGAGGTGTAGGATTGATCTAAAGATCATCCGATTCCGACATGTAAAAATGAAGATATGAATTTATTTATATTATGGACAAATTGTCAAGGTCGGCCAGCAATCAAAACAGGGATTCAAACCCCCAACTCATCCTCAACATTGCATATAAAAGAAGGAGACCTCAAGTCATTTTGATCATCATCTCATCTCACATCTCTCCCTCTCCTCTTGTGATTGGGTACGCATATTGGCGCAGCTTTCTCTCACACGTGCGAAGAAAGAAGGACGAATTTTGTTGACTGCGTTGACAAGCGGTGATCGAGCTGCAAGGAGGTTGTTGACTGCGTTGACCTTAAGCATTGACTTGTTTTGACTTTGGTTTGGGTGAGGTATCTCTGTCCTATCAGGCCACAAATCTGGGCACTAAAATCGAGGCAATCTGACCTCTCCTTTGACCAGTGTTCATTGTCCTAGGGCTGGCTGTACAGTTGACTTTTGTTGACCAGTTTTGACTGGACTTTTTCGGACTGTTTTGGGCTGATTAGACTTGTTGAAGGCCGAAGTTGACTGGGTTTGACCGAGCTGAATAGAGGAAGAATTCTGCCCTGTTTGACCAGCATTGACTTTTCTGGTTAAGCCTTTTTGCTGCTATCATAAATTATCAGATTTGTAAATTGTACTATCTCTCTCTGCTGAACTATTGAAGAATATAAGAAGAATTGATCAAGGGTTTCCCCACATTGGGGTTTGTCCCTGGCTAGTGCCACATCTTGTGTCCTCTTGTCTTGGCTTGCCTTCTACTGTTAATGTTTATGTTCTATTTGCATTTTACTATCACGTTGATGTGATTGCTAAACTGGATATTGATGTTGGGCTAATAAAGAAATTGGAGTAAAATTGCTCTTAAGCATAGAACATACCATTGTTACCTAAAATTAACAGTTGCTTTCCTTGCAAAAAGACATTTTGACAGATTCAGATAAGGTCATATACTTACTTGTTAAGATGCTTCTTCCACTTGTTTCTTTCTTGAATTTGATGATGATATAGATGATAGAAACCTTCTCCTTGAGGAAGATAGATATCTTCTTCAAGAATGATCCTTGATCCCACAAGGAGGGAGATCACTTAGTTGATGATGACTTCTTGGCAGTGTCCTTTTCTTGATGATGATCTCAAGGCTTGATACTTTGATGTAGATCTTAAATTCACTTTTGATATCCTTCGATTTGCTTTTGATGTCTTTCTTGAGATTTGATCCTTGAGTGTCCCTTGATAAGATGCCCTTTCTTGACTTTGTCACCTTAGCTCTGATACCATGTTGAAAAATCTAGGGCATCAATATTAGATGATTTCTCTTCTTTAGATAACTGCTTGTGAATGCTTTCTACTTTCGTAGATTAGAAACTTCTTTTACTTAGATTATTAGTGTTATTTTCCATCAAACAGCTACCAATGCATAAACCATAAAGAGACAAGAGACACAGAATATAGGTTATCAGCCAGGGCCAAAACCTCTCTGCCTTGAGAGGAAAACCCAAACAAATTCTTTTTCTTATAGAGATTCCAATTGACGAATACCAAAACCAAGACCATAGACCTTTTTGCCACTCCAAGACCAAGCCACAAGACCTCTTAGTTTAACTCCTTTCTTCAATGATCAAACTACTTACTTCTCCTTTCTTCGCAACTATCTTTTAGATCTCAGCTTCTTAGATTAGACTTGCTACCTTCAGTAGCCCTAGTTGCAGCATGTGTAATGTATGATGTACATTGTTATCACTTTGCTTGGAGGGGAGACTTCCTTACATACTTCGGCTTGATGTTTTCAATGAATCTTCCCTTGATTCGACTTCCCAAGTGACCCTACTAGCCTCGGCCCTTCTAGAACTTTTCTCTGCTTCTTCTAAAACAAATCTTGCCTTCCTTCCTCGCACGAGTGACAAGAGCCAACCCTAAAACAGATCTGGAATAGTTCGGATATCTTCCCTTCTTCTTTGTTGGTGAGGAGGCTTCCTTCCAAGTGATTCGCACTTCTTACTGCAGTTCTTCACTTGTCCGAAAATCTGTGATTTGAACTGAAGTTGAGCTGCCTATTTATAGTGGTTTCCCCCTCGAATTAGGTGACTTGATGGAGGATGAGCCGACGTGTCAATTGGAGGAGTTTATTAATTCCATCTTGAAGCCGACTTGCTAGGAGATGCTTGTGCTTGTCTTGGAGGGTCTTTTGACTCTTTTAATGACTTATACAAATGTGTAACATGCTCAAGAAGGGTTCTTCATACATGACATAGACTCAAATTGATTTTTATGACTAGATGACAAATCCTAAAGGCTCGCAATGGGAGCCATCACTGAAAGAAAAAAAAAATTCCTTGCTCATGAAACCCATGAGACAAGCATTACAATAATATTTTTTTTCTTCTTTACATCAATTACATAAAAATTACAATTACACGTCATTATGAAGACTGAACATAGTTACACTTTTCAACAAAAAAAGAAAATACAAAGCATAATTTGGCAATTCTCAACAGGAAATGTACCACAAAATGCAAAAGATGGTTGGGACATACAAATTTATCACGTGGGCAAAAGCAAAACATGAGCTCTACTGCTTATCTATGGCCATCACCCTGGTTTCTATGGGCCCTAGATGAGCCCTCTACATCATTAAGGAACCCATGATTGTCCCAACCCCTGGTGGGCGATGAACTACCCCACCTCAAGGGGTATACACTCCTACATATTACACATCCTGCTCTCCATCCCTTGGAGCCCCGAGCAGTTATGAAGAAAAATCAATCAAAGGCAAAAGGCATATGAAGAAGGGTGGAAAAACAAAGGTCGGGGTAACTCATATACCACGATTTGCTCCCTCCTACACTCATATACCCAAGTGTGGGCTTCCCCTTATCATAGCTCCCCTTGCACCTTGACATGTGGTCTGGATGATTCCTCTAATCCCCACTCCATTCCATTATCATATCATTTGTCACATACCTCTTAAAGGATGTACCATGGACATGCCACCCCATTTAGAGGTTGAAATCACCTAATAGGGTCCTTGGTTAACCCCCTATTGAGTTTGGAGACACTTGTATATGCCAAAGCCCACTATGGAAGAGCATGCCACCATGAAGTGCCCCATTGATCCCATGATTTGTAAGCATTATTGATTGATTATTCTAATGATTTGTTGTCTTGGATGGAAAGGGGGACGCATTGGATCTTATGCAGGATTATAAGTGGGTCTTCATTTTGGGTTTGGCCTCCCTATATTGGGTCCTAGCCCTCTAGAGGGCCACATTGGCACTTGTAAGGTGAGTGTTGAGAATCATGGGCCTCCACCATAGCAGATATTATTTCATGGATCCCCAGCAACATTCATTGATTGCTCGTGTTCCACCTTTGGGATGAGGATGATGCACCTAGTCCACCATGCCTAGTCGGCTCCACAGTTGCACCATACACTTGGTAGATGTTTCAAGATGCCTTCCACTACAGAGGGAAGGCTTATGTCATTACTTCAACCCTTACAGATGGTCTCCCGCTGCAGAGGGAGGGCTTATGTCATTACTTCAGCCCTTACAGATGGTCTACAGGCATATTTGATCCATTTGGAGACCCATGAGGATATTTGTGTGCCTCCACACCCACTTGGGAGCACCATAGGTTCTTGATTGGATAAAAAGGGGCCACCCTTGGCCACTATGTTTGGAGTCCATTTCTTCATCATGGCACCCCTTAGACTTCATCAAGCGTCCTCAAAGACCCAACGACTCACTTAGTTGATCATTCGATCCTCTTGAGAGGCTTATCTTAACATTATTGAGCTATTTGGTGGGCTTGTCACGAAAAGTTTCGTTATTATGCACATTATTTTATTTTAGGGGCTAAATTCGGCCTAATTAGCTAAATCAAATTCATTAGGAAGTGTATAAATACAAATGTGATGAATCATTTTGATCATCATCACTTGGATTGGATCTTTCTCTCTTGTGAGATTTTCGCTATCCTTCTTGGAGGACGAATTTGGATGAATGGATCAATTTTGATGTTTGGATCTCTTCACTTTTGTCTTGGAGCTTCACTATTGGCATATAATGATGATTGGATACACTCTTTCTTACACATAAGTACTCTTTGATACCATTTTGATATTTTCTTATGTCACATGCATGATGTTGGGGATTTTCGCTATAGTAGGCTGAAATTTGCTGCTTTCCTTATGCGAAATTGTGGAAATTTGTCTTTTTATACCGTTGCATCATGTTATGGGCCATGTATGAATGAGTGAATGTTCCTAGAGATATTTTGTCGAAATTTTATCTTGATAAGTCATCTTATATTGCATATCAAAGTGTAAAGACCTTGAACAATTGTCCCATGCCCTAATCACCATGCAAAATTGTTCTAGAGGCCTCCTTAACTAAGTGAATCCATTCCAAGCATTAAAATATCCTTGACTCCATTTCTCCCAAAAGATTCAACATTGATCCTCCATAGGTGATCACCTAAGAGCATATTTTTCTCACCCTTCTCTCTTTCTTTCTAGGCCTAGCCTCCATAGGTGACCTAGGGCAACATTTTTCTCACAATTCACCCATCAAAAATATTCAATCTCTTTCTCTCTACTGCGTTGTTGTGTCTCCTAGGAGCCCTCCAAATTTGAGGCAATTCCGACGGTGGGATCTCAAGATATTCCAAGCCCTAGCTCTGAGATCAATTCTTGCCCTAGGTTTCCCTTGGCTAGTGACCTCATAGGGATCATTGCATCGAAATCACTGAAAATTTCTCATCTGATCCCCTTCTCCCCTCTCAATTAGGTCAAGAATACCCCTGATTGATCAACTCCACCCTCAAGTGGTCCCACAACTTTTCGAAGATAATCTCAGAAAGACTATTTGGAAACCAAGTTTTCCCAAGGGTTTCTAGGGCTAGGTCCCTCCTTCATAAGTCTTATTTGCAAACCCTACCCCTTGAAATCCCCTTGGCCCTTCTTATGGAGCCTTACACCTTGCTTCTCAAGCAAGTAAACCATACAATTGAGTCTCTCCTCTGAATAGGCCTTAGGGAATCACTCCTTATCTCTTCATTGCCTCATTCATCTAGTGATTCCCTTTACACCAGGTCTCCTCCCATCAGTGAAAATCTGTAAAGAGTAGGAAGCTTTAGCTGAGGTGGCAGTGGACTATTGCTCTATTGTTTCCCTTGACCTAGTAGTTGTACCTCTAGGATCCCCTCCTAGGACCCTGTTGACCATTACGTGTCAATGATCCATAGTAGTACACCCCATTTTTTCGCAAAAGGGATAGCGCCTGATCGATGTGTCAGTGTCGTCCAATTATCATCATTAGTTTGATCATCGTGTTATAATGTAAACCCATTCTGCATGTATATGATGTAAATAATCTCAGCAGAACCATGTGATGTATGTAACGACCTACGTAAACCTACATTTCTAGTGACGATCTCCATTCTAGGACGTTTTTCGTCTCACCGGTTCATTTTCGGATGGTCGACAGAGTTTTCCCCTCCAGTGTTACCCCATAGCTAGAATGGATTTTGTCACTAGGATCTTAGGCGAGTCCTAGTGTTCTAGATCGAGTCTACGTAAAAGTAATTTGGGAATAATCCTAACTATTTGGTTAGATTATTTTATTACAGATTACTTGGTCTGTTGAATTATATTTGTGTCGCAGAAATGGGTGGTCTGTGAGGGTCTATTACAAATGGGTTTTCCCCCTTATGATGTAAAAAATATAAAGTTCCTTGAGGGTTGGAAAAATAATTTATCCCATCATAGGTTAATTAATTAAATTTTATGGCCCAAAATTAATTAAAATCCTAAGCCAGAAATTTAATTAATTCTAGGTCCTAGCTAAATTTAAATTCTCCAAAGGCAAAATTCGTCGGTCCTAAAAAAATAAATTTTAAAAGGTCCTGGGACTAAGGTAAATTAATTATTTTGCTAAATTTTAAACCTTTGATCCCTGGGGTTTAAGTCAAAGTCAAATTTTTGGGGAAATTAATTTTTGAGTTAATTAAAATGCATTGAATTAAAAATTTTGAATTTCCCCAAATATTTAAATACTTCGACGGATGAGATTAAAAGAAATTTTAATATTCATCAATGGCCGAGATTGCTTTGACGAAGATCACTCGAATTAGCCGTTGGAGGATTTATCTCTAAATAGGAAGTCATTTGTCCGTTGATCTATCAGATCTTTGAGTCGTGTGCTTAGCAAGAAGCTCTGGTGTAATCTTTTGTCTGGATAATAAAGAAAGGCTTTGGGGTTAAATTCTGTTGGTGTTACTCTTTATGGGAATACTGTAAGATGTGTTATTTTCATGCATAATTTTTTCTAAAGCCATTGATGATAGCTTCTGAAGGGTGATTTGAGTACATGTATCTTGCTCAATCATTGGGGTTTGAATAATAACTTAAATTTTGAGCGTAAAAGCAAATATCTCTATTTGTCTAAATTTTATTATTATTTTATCGCTCTATTTTTCTATGGTTGGATTGAGTTTTGCAGGGCAATCTCGATTTTAGATCCTCAGGCGTTAGGAGAAGTTTTCAGTTGGACTAGCCAACTCTCGATCTGTGTTTCCTGAAGAGCCTAGCTAAATGAGCTCTGGGCTTATCATAAGATTTTTTTTGTTGGTGATACACAAAGAGTTTCAAATTAGCACCTCCTTTAAAATTTAAAAATCTTTTAATTTGTGTGCAGCATAATGATAGATCTGGATACTTAGAGCCTTCAGCTTGTAATTATTGTAATTTTACTGCGGTTTTGGTTTTTTTTAATTTTATCATTGTGTATATCGTTTCTGGGTGTTTTGTTTTTTCTTTTTTTGTAGCTGCAGATCTGAAGGAGAATTTTTATTTGAAGCCAGATCTAGGCCCTAGAGGGTAAGATCTGGCCTCAAAATCATTTTGTAGGGGCATTATTCCAAATTATTTTCAATATGAGGGTTTCAAAATTTAGATCTGAGAATTTTTACAAGTTTTTTGAGGACAACTCTGAAGCAGACGCATATCATTTCAATAAAATAATTTTTTGGGAATTTTTGTCAAGTTTTTGGGCTACCGTTTGTTGCCCTGAAGCTTTTCAAAAATCGCAGCTTCTCTCTGCTGCGTTTTTCCCATTTTCTGTTGTGTTTTTGCTCTCCTCTCTGGAAAATTTCGAAATTTTGTTGCTTGCGTTTTTTTTTTTTTTATATTTCCCTTCTCTTCATCGCTGCGTGCTCATCTCCTTGTTGCCCGAATCCTCCTTCTCCATCTACGTGAGATGCTCCTCCCTCTTCCGCAGATCTCTTCTCTCTGCGTTTTCCTCCTGCCTCACGTCCCTTCATCGCTCTTCGCTTCCATTCTTCCTGCCCGAGTTTCCCTTCTTCTTCTTTTGTTGTGGATTGTTGCATTCATTCTTCCTGTCGCAGCTCTATCCTTCCCCATCACTGCGGATCTCCCTTCTCCTCGAGCCTGCAAGCGCTGAAATTCGCGTCCCTCCTTGCTGCGTGGATCTCTTCTCCCTTGAGCTTGCTGATCCTCTCTCCTTTGCCCGTCGCTTCTCCTCTTCAACCTGCAAAACAAGCTCCCGCGTCCCTGCTCATCATTTCATGCTCGCAGCTCCTCCATCGAGCTCTCACCCTCGTTCCCATTCCTCGAGCTCCAGTTCCCCCCCACACAACCAATAAATTCGACTTTACCTTCTTTTTCTTTAGTTCTTAGGTTTTAGTTTTCGTTTAGGTTTCAATAAGGTCTTCTTTATTCAATTCAATTTTTGGTTTGCTTTTCATTAAGCTTTTTTTTATTTTTATTTTTTATCTTTAATTTTTCATTTTATTTTGATTTTGAATTTTGTTTCTTTTCCTTTCGTTTATTTTTACTTTGGTGTTGTTTAAAACATTAAAAAATCTTAAAATTTCAAAAATTGTTTGGTGACTTTAGAATTGCTAAGGAATTAAATCAAAGGGGAATTTGTGCCCTCACATTAAAAAAAAAATAATAATAAACAAATAAATTATGTGGCCTATGGCCCATAAAAATTTAAATTTAATTAAGTACTTTTGATTTTTATTCACATTTAAAAATTTAATTGTCACATTAAATTTGCTTCATAAGCTTAGCACATTAAATTTACCTAAAAGATAATTAAATTCTAATCTAAAGTTCCTTGGTGTCTTTCTGTGTGTTAAGTGTAAAATTTTAATTTTTGTGGTAGTGATTTCTCTCTTGTCAAGTGCGATTAATGTTATAAAATCATATTGACCATAGGAAAAAAATAAATTCTTCTAGATCTGGGATCATTGCTTGGCAGTTAAATTCTTCACGATATTTAATTGCTAGAATATATTGCATGTTAAAGTTTTGGGCATTTAATTATTCATGATCGTCACTTTCGCCACATTTATAAATTGCTCTGGATAACTTGTTTTTATTTAGTCTATGGTTAATTGAATATAAAGGTATTGGTCTAGAATCATTTATATCTTATGGTTGTGTGTTATTCATTGTTTGATCTATTCATCTCAGTTAACCAGGACTCGTTTACATTTATCAAGTTGTTCATTTTTAAATATCCTAGAGCCTGTATTGCACAGGTTATCCTTATTCATTCACCCTAGGGACTACCCCCCTTGACTTGTCTAGGAGAGAGTCTAAACAGAGTGAGTAAGGATTAGAGTGACAGCCCTACTCTGAGCGTTGTCGCGGTGCCGGACACTTTGTGCGACAACAGACCCCTACTAGTTTGAGCGGTAACAGGACAGTGTTCCTCATCCAGAGAAAACCCTCTTTGCCCCTGGTAGAATTTAATGTGGTCAAGGAAATATATTATTTTTAATGGAAAACCCACAAGTACACAAAAGTACAGATCGGCCTAAAGGACAAATTGGGTATCCAAAGTCTCATATAAATACACATGAAGGTCACCTCATTTGGATATCACATCAACTCAACACATCTTCTCTCTCCTCTTGTGATTGGTTCGTACAAGTTTGAAGCAAGGACTCTGAGTTCACATGTGCGAAGGGAAGAAGGGCATTTCTGATTTTCTGATTTGACTTTTTGTATGGTAGCTGTCGACCAAGTTTGACTTGACATTTTGACTTGCTTTAACTTGGAAATCCAATTTTTGGAGGCCAAATTTCTTGGTGAAGGAACCGAAATTTTCTGGGCACATTCACTTGGGTTGACGGCAGGTCTGTTGACTGAAGTTTGACCACAGAGATCTGAAGTTTGACTGCAGATTTCTCTCTCCTTTGACCAAGTCTTTTATGTACATTTTAGTAGATCACTTATTCAACCTGCTTTTCCAAGCCAATTCTGGTCCAGTCCTGACATGACCCTTGGTCAATTCCTATGCTTGTAACATTGGTTAGAACTCTCAATTTGAACTATCACTAAGTCAGTCCTTGACAATAGAAAAACAACCTGAGGTAGAGTTTAAAAATGGGTGCAAGCACTGTTGCAGAATCACAAAATCCAGTACGATAAGTTGTGGCCAAAAGATTTGCCTCTAAAAACTTCAGATTGAGATTTTATTGTTGAAAAGGAGATGATTGACATTGAGGAATGGGAAAGTGGTGAAGCCAACTGTTACATGGATGAGTGAACTCAAGAAGCGGGAGATAAAGGATGGGAAGGTATGTGCCTACACAATTCACCATCCAAGTGCCAACATTGTTTCAATTACAAGTCAAGCAAAGACCTTGAAGAATGCATGCCACTAGCTGGTTCAAGTTTATCACAAGAAGAATTTGAACACTAAAATTCATCTAAGAGAGATTTCTCCATGTAAAGATGCAAGAATCTGAGAGCGTAGAGGCATATATAACACAATTTCAATCCCTCGTGGTAGAATTAACTGCATGTGGTGCTCAGGTTTTCAATGAAGATATTGCCATTCCTCTCCTTCAAAGCATGCCTACTTCATATGAATATATAGTGGTGATATTGAGGCCTAAGGTCACATTAACCTTTGAAAAAGAATGCTCTAACCTATTGAAGGAAGATATCAGCATTATTTTCATCAAGCAGTAAAGGCAGGGGGGAGAAGAAGAATAAGGGACAGCATGATCAACAAAACTCAAATTCCACATAGGAAAATTCAGGGGAAAAGAAAAAGGTGGTGAAATGATACCACTGCTATGGAATTTAGCATATAAAAAGATTGTCCAAAGTTTATTCCTGATAAAAGAAAAAAGAGTGACAACGCCAATCTCTCTTCGGAACGCCCTTTCACAACAATATATATGGAAGCAATTGTTTCTTCTAGAAGTTGGTATCTGGATTCTGGAGCAACTCAACACATGACTTCTGAACAAGTGAAATTTGTGAGATACGAATCTATTTAAAAGGGAAATAATGTTATTTTTGGAGATGGAGATGGGCATGAAGTTGTACGAAAGGGGAATGTCCCAATGGCAACGCCGGATGGTGTATACAAAGAAATTCACAATGTCTTGCATGTTCCTATGGTGATTAAGAACTTGTTGCCTGTGAGTCAAATTACAGAAGTCGGATTTGTTGTGGAATTCAACACAGCTAGAAGCAAGCTCCAGAAAAATCATGAGGAAGTGATTGCAAGAGAGGTTTGGGAAGGTAGTTTTTACAGACACTGGACAAATAAAGTGGCATTGAATACTGCTAATGAGATTAATGATGTTTATTTCATTAGTCTTTACACAGATTATTTTGGAAAGAGAGTTGTGTTCTTGCTTTTACTTTTCTCAACATTTCCATCCCTGTGCTGGGATCCTCGTCGAAGACTAAAACAATTCCTAATGAAGATCCCAGCTCAGGGATTGACCCAATGAAAAAAAATTGAAGTAAGAACACAACTCTCCTTTAAAAAATTGATGATGCTGCCATTTGGCATCATATACTTAGGCATGTCAGTGCACAATCACTGGAGAACATGACGAGGGAGAAGCTAAAGGAAGCTTTGCCACTGAGAATGCTTGTTTCACTTGGTAGTTATGGAGAACGTGTTTTTGGAAAACAACATCGATTTCCTTTCTTGACCTCTATGGGTCGAGGGTCTAGTTCATAAAGACCTCTGTGTATCAATGCAAACTCTGTCTCACAATGGAACAAGGAATTTCTTAAATTTCATTGATGATTTTTCAAAAAAGGCTTTTGTTTATTTCTTGAAGCATAAACCATAAGCAATGGAGTATTTTAAATTGTTCCGATCCTTAGCCAGCAAGGACACTGAGAATCTGCTCAAGAGGCTTAGGTGTGACACTGGTGGCCAGTGTGCATTAGATGCCTTTTAAGGCAACTTGTCAACAGTAGGGCATCGAACTTGAATTCACAGTGGCCTATACCCCACATCAGAAGGGAGAAACAGAAAGGAAGAATAGGACAGTCATGGAGAGTGTAAGATACATATTGAAGAATGTTGGATTACCAAATAATCCTTTTGCAGAGGTGATCACCACATCAGTGTATGTATAGAATCAATTACCCACAACAGCAATGAAGTCAGAAAACCCCTATGAAGCACAGTATGGAAGGAAATCAAACATTCAACATTTGAAGGTGTTAGACTTTCTGGCATATGTAATGCACCAAATGAAAGGTGAAAGAAGCTGGATGACAAGTGTAAAATGCATCATGATTCATTATGATGGTGATGCTAGAATTTACAGGCTTTATGATCCAGTTTGAAAAAAAAAACTTACCAGAAATAGGGATGTGATCTTTGATGAAACTGCAATGTTGCAGAGGAAAGTGGAGAATGTAAGCATGGAAGATGCTGCATACAAACATGCTTAGCTGATATTATGGGAACGGTTCATCTAGAAGCATCATCAACATGGATGCGGATCCAACCCCTGCATGAATTCAAGGTGGAAGAACCTGTTGATGGAAAAAATGATTAGGTAGTGGAGGAGTCACATCCTAGACCACTAGATCTTAAGGATGTGGAGGAAATTGTTCATGAAACACCTGTTCTTAGGAGATAAACATGGGCTTGGAGGCCACCAAAAAGGTTCCAGTATTAATTTACACTTTGATGTCAACTAAGGCATCAGAACCTAGATATCTTGAAGAAACACTTGATAATGATCGGTCAGAGCTTTAAAAACATGTAATGGATTTCGAATATTCTGCAGGCAAGGATTTGAAATGAACTCTACGAAATGGTTGTGTGCACCCTTGACTGAGTAGGAGTGTTGTAGATACACAGCCGTAGAGTGTACATAGTCAATAAATCCATATTCAGGGAGCCGAAACGTTTGGCCCGCCTGGGACGGTTAGAGTTTCAAGTTCTGCTTGTGTGCTTTTCTTCGTATGTTGCAAATATTATTTCGGGAAATATATCACCAAGGGTCTGTATAGAAATTTATTGAAAATATGGGAGAAAATAGCAGCAATTATTAATTTATTAGCAAATACTGGCAAGAATAAACTTGGACCTTAAAACTCCGAAATTATAAGACAAATCAGCTACCTGAAAAAATGGGAAGAAATTGGAAATATCAGGAAAAATCAAAGATATCTCCAACACTTATAACTTATTAACATATATCTGTATATGAATGAAACTAAAAGCAATTTCTCTTTTTCGCGTTGTGTAAAACTCCATGTTGAATCTGTGAAGCGCTATTGAACAGAGATTTCTTCTTGTTGTAACAGTTCGTCTCTGTATTTTTTTCCTGTGTCTGCACTAGATTCTTTGCCTGTGTTTGGAATGCTCTTTTTTTATCATTGCAGTATCAAGTTATATGATCAAAGCAATTACTTACCAGAGTATGATTTATTGAATATAAAAAGGCCCCTGCCGGAGAATTTAAGTAAGCAACTGTCATGGTTGCTGCTATATCCATTCAATTCAAAATAAGTATATTGAATATGAACGTAACATTTAAAGGACAGAAACAGTACAATTAATCCCTAGTTGGAGATATTTATCAATAATAACAATAGGTGTAAGTCCATGTTTCAGAAGACATTACAATAAGCACTAAGAAACTTTATTCTATTTCAATCTGCTGGGGGGTTGTCTCTTCTTCAGATTTCGGTCCGGGGTCTTGTTCTTCATCTAAACCCGCAGCTTCAGTAGTCCTCGCAACCCATTCTCTTAGAGGATCCTCCTTCAAGTCAAGCCTTAATAACCCCGCAAACACCCCTCCAAAAAAGGCAATTGGCTCCTGTTTATCACCAAATTATACACATGTATCCTTCAATAAATATTAAATCTATACACACACATAACCCATGTCAATGAATGAATATTACTTCAGTAGGTCATATGACCCACCTGATGAATCCAGCTGTGTGTATGTAGGTAAGATATACCATTATCAAGTTTATTAGCTACACCCAAATGCTTTATACATGTGCAGATGAATGAAAATTCACACAAGCCAATAGATACATACAGATTTATATATGTTTATGTTTCCTTTTATGTTCTTTCATACCTAACTGATTGCACCAAGAGAAGCAGGGTGCTTTACCACCCTGGCGGGTGAAGATTTTTGTATCTATCTTTGTGTGCGAGAGATATTAAAAATACACTAGCATTAAAAAAAAACTTTACATACACAGATACACATGTCTGCAGATGCGTCTGCAGACACTAATACTAGTATAGGTCCACTTTAACACTTAGAATTAATTAATACTAACATAAATCCACCTTAAGGTTCACTTTAACACTTAGAATTAATTAATACTAACATAAATCCACCTTAATCCTGAATTAATGAAGTAACAAAAGGTTTACACATCAAAGTTTTTTATCCTTCTCAATACTAATAATTAATAAAACATTTTAGAAACAACACATGCCCCTCTCACTTACACCTCTAAACAAAATTAAATTGAACCTCTCCCACACACCTCTCTCTCACACTTCTAAACAAAATCAAATTGAACCTCTCCGCCACCTTCTCTCCCACACACCTCTCTCTAACACAACGTGTGAGAGAGAGTATTTAAGCACACTCACAGACAACACACGGGCCATCAAACAGAAACCTTGAGCCATAAGTAATCATTCATCCCTCTCAGTATACTTAATTATGGAATTGGAAAATATCACACATTCACAGAGAGAAGGTTCAGCAGGAAGGGTCCAGCATACCCTTGCATTCATCAACTGAGTCTTACTGTTAATAAGTTGTAATAGTTACAGTCAGAATCAATTATAATCAGTTTCACCCAAATGATTTATATCTATGTAGTCTAAGCACAACATTCACAGACATAGATACACAGGGGATAATAGGGAAGGTTGAACCACGGTTTATCGTTTTTTCATATCAATATAGATAGTAATGGATTTGAACTGGATACATACAGAAGGTTCATTACGAAGGCTGAATTATATCAATCCTGTCATCATATAGATTTTACTTGATTATGGGCCAGAATAGTTACAATACATAGCCAAGTATACGCAGCAACATCCGAATGTACGTTTAATGCATATACTTCAGTTTTCCTGATGATCCTACCATTATACACAAAGATTCACATTGTAGGTTTTGCAGCGAGGCTGAAGTGTGTGTATATATAAATAAATTGGGTATAGCTGATTATGGTTTGGGATCTAACCTTGATAGCTTTTTGCACAATAGGATCATCAGGGGGATTGAAGAAGGCATTTATCCGGTGTCGTCCTCCTGCTACTCTGACTGAAACCCCTGTTTGTGGATATGGTGGTTTTGATATCCCTCTTAAATGCCTATTTGACCCATTTACACCGATTCTCTGCACAAAAGAAAGTGAAAAATCGAATCTTTGTAAAGAATGACAGAAAATGATACAGGTAAAAAGTTGCAGAGGTGCTAGTGGACAAATATACTACCAGTGGTTGGGGAACACAACGTTGAGAGGATAGAAGAGCCATCATGCACACCTAGACCTGAAAATCTCGGGAGGCCTTTGTGGTACTAATCAAATCATTTTCCCGTAAAATAAATTGGACGGCTTAAATTTTGTATAATTATAAGTTTAATCGTAGCCAATATAATTGTTCATGGACTTCCCGAGATTAGGAAGATAAAAAATCCTTGTCGCAATAGTTGTTTTTTATTTTTGTTATGGTAATGTAAAAGTGCCTCCACGTGAGCAAATTTGATGGGTTGCATTGTATCTTTACATAGCTTGAGGGCCATTTTTTGGGGACGGTGGGCAAAAATTGGCTAACAATGAGATAATTAATTGACATTTACGAAGATAAAGATCTTCGAATGTAAGTTAAGAAAAGCAATGAGTTTTAGGGTAGGGATTGAGTATTTATGGTAAGTTATATTAGTTTGGTATTATTATGTATTTGTTATTTTATTTAAATGTAATATTAATGTTGGTTGGAAGTTTATTATTTGATTGCGTGTGCGGTGTAACGGTGACCTCCGATCCAGAGCACATCTGCGCACTGCTCCACTGCCATGGCCCCGGGGGGGCCCGAGGCCGATCCTCCTCTTCCTCCTGAGCTGATGGTGTTTAGGAAGCTTGTATCTACATGCAACAAATGCCCAGCAAACGAACACCAGCAAAAGCTTGTCAAAAGGTTGGAAACCATCCCCACGATTGCCCTGCCAACCAAAGAACCCTGTAGATCAACTCCAAACCTAGCAGAACAAGGGCTTATAGGGCAGTTCACCAGGCTCTGGCCCTCGCCCAAAGCCGTTAATGCCTAGGTGCAAAGGAACTGGAGATCTCTGGTCAAAGAAGGAATCAAAAGTCACTTAGTATGTAAGGGCTTCTTCGTGTTCGTCTTTGATTCGATAGAGGATAGGAATCTCATATTCCAAAATGGCTCGTATTTCATGGGCCCTCAGGGCCTCTACTTGAACCAATGGACCCCGGATTTCAATCTGACTCAGGATGTTCCCTCAGCTATCCTCGTTTGGGTACGCCTGCCTCACTTATCACTGCACTACTAGAACCCCAAATCTCTAGAAACCATAGGCAATAAGCTCAGAAAATACATAAATCATGCAGAAAGGAGGGACCAATACTCTTGTGCAAGAATTTGTGTAGAAGTTGACCTGGAGGAAGGCCTCCCTGAAGCTATAAAGCTCACGGTGGCTGATTGGTCTCACATTCAAGTGTTAGACTACGAGCAACTTCCATTTAAATGTCGGCATTGCCATGGCTACGAGCACTTCGCCAAGCATTGCAAAAGGAAAACAGAGGAGGAGGTCGAGAACTCGAAGGGAGAACGATGGATTCAGGTCCATAAATCAATAGTAGTTAAACAGAACAACAGAACCAAAGGGAAACGAGTGCCCACAGGGAGCGAAGCACCCCCCATGGTACAACGGGAGGGGAGCACAGGCCCTCCAAGACCAGAGACATCCAACAATCCCTTTGAAATACTTAGCGCACCAGAAGAACCCCTAGCTTCAGCAGTCGAAAAGGCTGAACAATAGCCCATTACTATGGTAGAAGATAAAAGACCGGAGGAAACAGGCCCTCTACAAGTCGGACCTCCAAGAGGTGCATCTAGCCCCCCATCTTATGCAGAGATGACAAGGAAGAAGTCTCCAGAGATCTCTGGATCCTCGAAAGATGAGACAATCGAGAGGCCTTTGAAAAAAGTTAGGAGGAAATCTCACACAGAGGCAAGGGAAGAAGACGTTGAGAGACAAAAAATGCAAGGTAGCCAGCCCATAAGTGAGATGTCCAATGGTAGAAATACTATAACCAGGCCTCCCAAGGGAGGGTCTGCTCCCCCCCTGCTAGTAAATAATGCGATTAGTCTCTTGGAATTGTAGAGGCCTGGGGAATCCATTAAAAGTTGAAGTTGTGAAGAACCTTTTAAAATCAGAATCCCCTGAGATCCTCATGCTCCAAGAGACTAAAATAGAAGGGGGTGCCCTTCTCGATCTCAGCAAAGTAAAATGGAAAACGAAAGCCAAAAAAGTAGTAAGTTCAAGGGGTACATGTGGTGGGCTCGCCACTCTCTAGGAGGAAGACAAATTTCATCTCGAGAGCTCCTTCCAAACGTAGCACTAGATCTATACTGAACTTCGTCACCTTGCAAGTAAGGTCACCTTCGCCCTCTTTAATCTTTATGTCCCAGCCCTCTATGCAAAAAAGAAAGATTGTTGGCAAACCCTATCTAATTTTCTAGATGCTTACTCCCCCAAGAATATAATTCTAGCAGGAGACTACAATCTAATCTTTGAGCCAAAGGAAAAAAGAGGAGGAATCAGCAGTAGGAACCATTTCCTTCCCTTCATGGAAGACTTTATTCAACAATGGGACTTACTAGATTTTAAGCCAAAAACAGGACTCTACAATTGGTCAAACAACAGAGCTGGGGTGAAGCATATCTCTACCCGTTTGGACAGATTTTACTCCAGAGCACCTTCCTCTCCGAAAAGAAGATTATATCCACTAAAATTCTGCCAAAGTTTATATCAGATCATAAACCCATTCTTCTGTTGTTCAAAGAAGAGGAAAAACTGGGGCCCATCCCCTTCAAGTTCATCCCCCTCTAGACAGACAAGGAAGGGTTTATGGACACAGTTTTGAAGGCTTGGTCCATCCTTGTTCTTGGATTGCCCAGCTATGTGTGGGAACAAAAACTAAAGACCACAAAAACAACCTTGAAAGTATGGATAAAAAAGCCTACAGACTCCCCCACTAGGCTTAGAGAACAAACCACCAAGCAATTGCTCGATCTGCAACAGGACGTGGAGCTACAAGACATTACCTCTTCATAAATTCAGAATGAGCAAGAAGCCCAACTCATCACTCTCCAATCATTCAGAATGGAGGAAGAATCCTTGAGGCTTAAATCTCGTAATCTCTGGCTCATGTCTAGAGACAAAAATTATGCCTTCTTCCATAAGCAAATTCGAGCTCGTCTTTCTAGAAATCACATTGTTGAAATTACCTCCACTGATGGGACTGTCCTCAAAGGCAGAACTCTATTAAAAGAGGCTGCAACCTCTCATTTCCAGCATTTGTACAAAGAAGAAGGTATGGATGATGAGGAGGAATCATCAGACTTCCTCTCTCACATTCCAAGAATGGTAAATGAGGAGGATAACTCAAGACTCTTGAAGCCTTTCACTGAAGATGAAATCAACAATGTCATCTGGATGATGGAACCAAACAAAGCTTCAGGACTCGTTGGATTCTCCATTCATTTCTATAGAATTTGCTAGGACATCATCAAGGTTGATTTGTTTCGAATGATCAAAGGCTTCCTCCAAAAAGCCAAAGTGGGAGGAAGCACAAACTCTACCTTCCTAGCGTTAATCCTAAAAGAAGTGAACCAGGTGGCTTTTGACTGTTTTAGGCCAATTTCGCTTTGCAATGTTTCCTACAAAATTCTCTCCAAACTTCTTGCGAATAGAATTAAGCCTCTATTGGAAAAACTCATCTCTCCCAACCAAGGTGGGTTTGTTAAAGACAGGCAAATCCTGGATAATGTGATCCTGGTGCAGGAAACCATTCACTCCTACCACCAACGTGAAGAACAAGGGATGCTCATTAAGTTGGACATGGTGAATGCTTTGATCTAGTAAGGCACTCTTTTCTCCTCCAAGTTCTTTCCACTTTTGGCTTCAACTTTGAATTTATAAAATTGATTAAAGCATGTATAAGAGAGTTGTGGATAGCCCCTTTAGTAAATGGCAGGTCGACCAACTATTTCAAAGCTTCGAGGGTCATAAGGCAAGGCTACCTATTGTCCCCCTTCTTGTACATTTTGATGGCAAATTCTCCCTAAGTCGGAAGTTGACAACAGAGAAGTTAAATGGGACACTTCTAGGCATCAGGGCAATGAGAGGAACAGATCCAATCAACCATGCTTTGTTCGTCCATGACTATCTTCTCATGGGAGGTGCCTCCATTAAAATTTCAAGGGCTTTTAACGATGTTATTCAAATCTTCTGCAAAGTTTCCAAAGCTTTGGTCAATAGGATGAAAAATGCAGTGTATCGCTGGGCGGTAGATTAGCAAACCATTCTTCGGATTTCTCAATCCCTGGGCTTCATGGGCTTCGCCTCTTGGGATAAATTCAAGTACTTAGGCCTGCCTTTAACTCTGGGAACCAGCAAGGCCCCTCATTGGCTGGAAATTATCAGCAAAATTAAGGCAAAAATGACTACTTGGGGCGGTCAGTGGCTTACCATAGCCGGGAAGCTTATCCTTGTAAAATATGTTCTCTCCTCCCTTCCAATCTATCAGGCTTCGTTTCTTTTGGCTCCAAAAATGATCACTGAGCATCTTTCTAAGCTGATTCGAAATTTCTTGTGGCAAGGAGGAAAGGGGAATCAAAAAGAAATTCACTTGTAAGTTGGGACATTGTGAAAAGGCCATTACCAAAAGGTGGTCTTCAGATAAGAGACCACGGGTTGGCCAATCTGGCTTTGGGAGAAAAGATTCTTTGGAAAATCTTCTCAAATCATCGACATCCTGTAAGCCAAGAACTCATTAAAAAGTATTTGCACAGGCTCTCAATAAACAATATGGATGAAGGACCCACATGTAAAGGAGCCACTCTTTGGAAGCTATGCATTTGAGGTTGGGAGTTTTTTAAAGATCACCCGTACAGAATCCCTAGAAATAGGAAAAGAATCGGGTTGTGGGAAGATAAGATCATGGGCCTCCAAACCCTCAAATTCATCCCTGAATTTGCAGATCTGCGTGACTGGCTCACTCAACGTGGCATCCATAAGCTAGCAAATATCTCTTCATGGGACTGTGATGGGAATTGGATTGCTTGGGCTTTCAACTGCCTCCCAGACAAGTTGCATCCTCAACATCGCCTCTTCCTTGCTGCAATCTCGGGAATGGCTCTTGTGCACCTCCGCTCAAGGGACAATTAGGGATCGGGGAAGACTAGTGCTTACACAGCAACGCGAGGCTTTGCAACTCTCCAAGAACAGCACCCGCAGATCCACTCTCCTTCGTTATGGTAGCATGTTTGGGACCCCTTTGGTCTCCCAAAGATAAACTTCTTCTGTTGGGTTCTCATGCACAGAAGGGTCCTAACAAGAGACAATTTAGCGAAACGAGGAATTATCGGGCCCCACAGATGCCCTCCCTACTGCTTGGCTCAGGAAACGCTTGATCATCTGTTTATTGACTGCCCCTTCACTCAAGAAGTATGGAAGCAGGCTATGCACGGGCTCAATGCTCAAACCCCAACACAGCTCACAATAGTTAATTTATTTGCCTCCTAGAACGGGCGATCTTCTCACGCGTTGAAGAGCAAATCCACGTGGGCCAAAATCTGGTATGCAATACCAAAATTCATTTGCTAGGTAGTGTGGTTAGCAAGGAATGAAGCCACTTTCAAAAACAGTATGCGCTCTCCCACTATAGTGGTTGCTAAAGCCAAAGCATTGTTGTTGGAAACTATTGAGAACCGGCCTTATAAGCCAGACAGTGCGCTCCTCCCTGAAGAGATCCGTTGGCTTGGTGAGTCTCTAAGGCATGCCAACAATAAAAAGAACCCCTCTCGGCCTTTCTCCAACCCAAAGTGGCAGCTCTAGACCCCTAAACTGGATTTTCAAAAGTGGTGGAAGAAATAGGGCAAAGTCACGATATTCTTCGAGGGAGCCTCCAAAGGAAACTCGGGGTTATCTGGAGCAGGGGAGGTAATCTACTCCTCGGACAGGCACAACAAAGACAGTTTCAGTTGGGGCCTAGGACAGAGCACTAACAACTAGGCATAAATCTTAGGATTGCTCAAAGCTTGCCAGCTTGCTCAGGGGAACGGAGGAAAAAACATTTAAGTCTTCGTGGATTCAGAAATCCTGATAAAAATCTTGAACACAGGTGACTATCTCAATAATCCAACGCTCAATAAGACCCTGCAGAGACTCAGGAAAATGTTGCAAAATTTTACCACCAGCTCCTTCTATCACATCCTCCAAAATCTAAACAAGGAAGCAGACATAAGGGCAAACATGGGCTGCCTCTTAGCCCAAGGAGAAATCTCAAAGAATGATGAAGCACCTGTTTGGTACCCTGTTCCATAAAAGAGAAGTTTCCCAATTGTGCAAGAACAGGACAATGGCGACAATGTTCTCCTTGTTACACCCTTCAACCAACAAAGTATCTGTCTCCATGTGTTGTCCAAATAAACTGTGCAAGTTACATACAAATGATCTCATCACTACTGAACTCTGATAATTGCTCGGTCTTTGTCATGGCTATGTTACAACACTACAGACAAGACCTTATACTTTGCTAGTTCCACTCAACTCGGCCATTACTCTTTCTCGCTTAAGGTATTTTCAATGCGTTCAACAAACAAGCAAGTGTATAAAACAGTTTCTCAATCCATGAAGGTAGACGAGAACAGAGCTGAATGCATTGAAGGATTCGATTCTGGGCGTCTTCAGGATACGATTCTTCCTATCATCGAGAAATGGAAATGGATCATAAGATTGTTCCTCTTTTTGATGCTCATGTGCTTCGTCTCCAAGGTATCCTATGTAAAACAATAGTTAATGCGGAAGATGGGTTCTCATCGCATAGCTATTGGATCATCTCCCGATTCTGATGATGTTATGTCGAATGAAAGCAATCTACTGAAGAAACATGTAATAGGCGTTGTTTAGGCTCCGACCCAACCTTTCATCACTAAATAAAATATAATCGTTCCTGTTAAAAAAATATAATGTAATATTAATGTTATGATGTTTTTGGGTGGGATAATTAAGTGGTTCGCACAATAAGATGCTATTTTTTACTCGATTTTAAATCCCATGAGGGACATATTTGGCTCATTGTGATATGGCTCAAGGAGTAGGATCCCCCACCCTCATGGAGTCTCACCTATTGCTAAGTCATAAATTCATGATATATATGGCTTACGAGTTGTTGAATATACTTATGGTGTTATAATGGCAATCGCTAGGTTTGATCTTGGGCCTTGCTCAAATTACTCCAATGAGTTACTAATTCACCTTGGTAAAATAAAAATAAAAATATTAATGTTATGATGGTGTAGAACCTTATCTTTATTAATATATATA
>APFE031744448.1:105932-119046 GCA_000404065.3 Pinus taeda | reverse complement strand
CAATGATGAAAGTGTGGCTAATTATTTCTTACGTATAGATGAGATTGTTAATTGCATGAAAAACTTGGGTGAAGAAATAAAAGAAGTTACTTTAGTTGAAAAAGTTCTAAGATCTTTGTCTTTTAAGTTTGAATCAAAAGTTTCTGCCATAGAAGAAAAGCAAAATCTTCAGAGTATTACTATGTCACAACTGCACGGAATCCTAGTTGCTTTCGAAATGAGAAAAGGGAGACCACCAAACATGAGAGAAGCCGCATTAAAAGCTTCAAGAAAAGGAGAAAACAATGAGTCAGGGCATACATCAGAAGAAGAGGAAGAATCAAACTTTGTCAAGAACCTTCAACGGGGTTCTGGAAGATTCAGAGGTAAGCTACCTTTCAAATGTTTTGCTTGTGGGAGAGTCGGTCACTATGCAACCAAATGTCCTCATAAAGATAAGCTTGATAAAGGTAAGGAACCAGTTAAATGGAACAGAAAACAGAATGTAAGTAGGAAGAGCTATTATACACATGAAGACAGCGATGGACTTTCAAATAGCGATGAAGATGAACATGGTAATGATTATAGACTTTTGATGGCTTTTGAAGATGATGATTTCTTGGATGCCATAGATGAAGATGATCTCTATGAAGAAATTTCTAAACTTAAAAATTTGTTTAGAAGAAAAGAATATGATCATAGATACTCTGACATTCCAACTTGTTGAAAGGGAAAAACACAATGAAAAGTTAGAATGTGAAATTATGGGACTTAGAAAATATATTGAGAAAACAAAAGCTCTTAATCTTAGATTTGCTAAAGGATCTGAAACTTTAGATGAGATTATCAAAGTTCAGTATTCTCCTCTAATCAAGACAGGTCTTGGATATACTGAAGAAGCATCTCAAGCACAGAAGCCATCCACCTCCAAAAGTTATCTTGATGCAGCAAGGAGAAGTGAATAGGTTGACAATCATCAGCAAAGGCATAAACAAATCACCAAGTAAATCGAGGTCAATCTACTTCAAGGATGAACAAAAGCTATAACCAACCATAGGTAAATCATTATCAATTTTCCTCAAGAATGAATGTCAATGGAAACTACAATCACCTGGATGGTAGATTTGATAATCACAGGAATTTCTTTAATGGCCACTTTTTTTCATGTCATAACTTTGGACACAAAGCTTCTCAATGTGTTGCCTACAAGACCATCATGACTCAAGAAGCATGAAATCAAAGAGCGCGACTGGGATCATGAAGAGGACCTACAATAAATATTCTACTCTTGAAAATGAAATAGAATTCTCTATTTGTAACAACTTTGGTCATGAAGATTTTGAATGTAGGAGTAAGTTTTGGCAAACATCTCAGAAGGAGCAACCGTCATTGGGTCCCAAAACATGGAGAAAGAAAGAACCACAACCAGAAAGATGTGGTATAGCCTTATATGCGGAAGGACAAGAAAATCAGTGGTGCATCGACAGTGGATGTCCGAAACATGTGACAGGTGATAAAGAAAAACTTCAGTCATATAGTGCCTTAGAAAAGGAAAGGAAGGTCTCATTCGGAAATGACACAACTGCACTCATAAAAGGTAAAGGTTCTATTCTTTTGAAAGAAAAAGTCAAAGCTGGAAATGTTATGTACGTTGATGGCTTCAAGCATAATCTATTGATTGTTAGCCAAATGTGTGATCAAGGAAATGATGTAATATTTCAATCAAATGGATGTATTGTTTGTGAGCTTGATACAAGAGAAACAGTGATCAAAGGCATAAGAACTCCAAATAATTTATACATAGTCAAAGGAGGACAACAAAAATGTTATCTAAGCAAGAATGATGAACACTGGTTGTGGCACAGAAGATTGGGGCATCTAAACTTCTCTCAGATAAGGAAATCATGCAAATATCAGGCGGTTCATGATCTCTCAGACATCAGAATTCTAGATAATAGAATATGCAAATCATGTCAATTTGGTAAGAAAACTAGAACTAATTTCCCTGAGAAGGAAGGATCAGCTAGTAAGCCACTTGAACTTGTCCATACCGATTTATGTGGTCCATCAAGGAAAAATTCACCTCGAGGAGAAGAATACTTTATATTTTTCATTGACGACTTTTCCAGGATGTGTTAGATAGGACTTCTGAAGCATAAAGGCTAAGCTTTCGAAAAGTTCAAAGCTTTCAAAGCCTTGGTTGAAAATGAATCAGATCGCAGAATCAAATGCCTCAGGTCTGATCAAGGAGGGGAATTTACCTCGGATGAATTTTTCGACTTTTATGAAGAAAATGGAATAAGAAGGGAATTCTCTACTGCAAGGACTCCTCAGCAAAATGGAGTAGTGGAAAGGATGAACAAAACAGTTCAACAAATGGCTCATGCTATGCTTGATGAATCTGGAACTCCTGCAACCTTCTGGGGTGAAGCTGCATTTGCTGCCATTACTATTCTCAACAAAGCAAATGTTCGGGTAAAAAACACTCAAACTCCTCATGAACTTTGGTATGGTAAGACTCCTACAGTAAAATATTTCAAGGTTTTTGGAAGCAAATGTTACATCAAAAGGACTGATGGAAATCTTGGCAAGTTTGAACCTAGAGCAGATGAAGGCATTCTCCTTGGTTACTCTTCCCGGAGTAAAGGATATAAGTGTTACAATAAAAGACTTGGAAAAATTGTTGAAAGTATTGATGTGGTGATTGATGAAGAAGGCAACAATTCAAAATAGATAAAAACCGAAGATTTTGAATACGAAGAGGACTATCCTTGAACATCATATCAAACTAATGCTGAAGAAGAAACTTATGAGGCACCAGAAGAATAGATAATAATAGAAGAAAAGACTCCATCCAGATATGTTCAGAAGAACCATCCAGAGACTCAAATTTTAGGGCAGAAAGAGGCAGGTGTTCAAACAAGAAGAACTATAACAGAAGCTTCAAGCTATCTAGCATTTCTCTCCTCCATTGAACCACGAAATGTAAGTGAAGCATGAAAAGATGAATGTTGGGTCAAGGCCATGAATGAAGAACTTGAGCAAATTGAAAAGAATAACACTTGGGAATTGGTTCCTAGACCTAATGATAAGAATGTCATAGGGACCAAATGGATATTCAAAAGAAAGCTGAATGAAAATGGAGATGTTATTAGAAACAAGGTCAGACTTGTTTGTGAAGGGTATGCTCAACAAGAAGGTGTAGACTTTGAAGAAACTTTTGCACCGGTTGCTAGACTTGAAGCCATAAGAATGTTCCTTGCTCTTTCTAGCTTTCAGAAGTTCAAAGTATATCAAAAGGATGTGAAATCTGCCTTTTTAAATGGAGACTTAGAAGAAGAAGTGTATTTTGAGAAACCAGATGGATTCATCCTTGGAAATGATCCAAAACTTGTATGCAGACTTAAGAAGGCACTCTATGGTCTTACACAGGCTCCAAGGGCTTGGTATTATCATCTGGCCAAATGCCTCCATCAACAATGTTTTTCAAAAGGATCAACAAATAGCAATCTATATATAAAAATCGATAATGATAAATTGCTAATACTTGTTGTGTATGTTGATGAAATCATCTTTGGTAGCAATGAAGAAGCCATGAGTCAAAGCTTTTCCTTGGTAATGTAGAAAGAATTTGAAATGTCCCTGCTTAGTGAGCTGACATATTTTCTTGGTTTACAAGTCCAATAAAATAAAGACGGTATCTTTCTATCACAAACCAAGTACCTCAAGAAGATCTTGAAGAAATATGGCATGGAAGATTCGAAACCAGTATGTACCCCTATGGTAATAGGATGCAGCCTCAGCACAAATAATGATTCAGCAGTAGTACATCAACCAACCTATAGATCCATGATTGGTAGTCTGCTCTATCTGACAGGTACCTGACCAGACATTATGCATGCAGTGGGAATAGTTGGAAGATTCTAGGTAAATCCAAAAGAATCACACCTTCAGGTAGTTAAAAGGATTTTCAAATATCTTCAAGGAACACAAAACTATGGCTTATGGTATCCTAAAGATACAAATCTCACACTTCATGCATACACAAATGCAGATTGGGCAGGAAACATGGATGATAGAAAAAGCACTAGTGGTGGTGCATTCTTTATGGGTTCCGCATTAGTATCTTGGTTCAACAAGAAATAAAGTTCAATTGCATTATCTACAGCGGAAGCAGAATATGTGGTTGTTGCATCTTATTGCAAACAACTCCTTTGGATGATGCAAACTTTGCAAGACTTTCAAATCATTTGTACTCCTCCTATCTCCATTTTATGTGATAATACAAGTGCAATCAATATTTCAAAGAATCCAGTCATGCATTCAAAGACCAAGCACATACCTATCAAATATCATTTTCTCTGGGCACAAGTGCTTGAACAAAAGGTCAAATTGGAGTATGTTCCCTCCAAGGAACAGGTTGTTGATATATTCACCAAACCACTACCTAGGGAGACATTCGAATACCTCATATAGAAGCTGGGAGTAGTTGGTGCATCATCTTGCTATTGAAACTTATCTGTTTCAGAGAAAAGTTGTTGTACATGAGTTTCATGAGGAGCATCTACGTACATACACCGTTTTTTGTCGATACAGTCACGTATATGCTGATTTGAAGAAAAACAGTGGGCCGGACTTAGGATGAAAATAGTCTGACATGGGTTTGACAAAGACCATCTAGCATAGGTTCAGGGGGAGAATATACTTCTAATAATGCATTGTTGGCATTATCTTAGAAGATCTTGGTTTAATTTCACAATATTTTTTGGTTTCAGGTGGAACAAGCATTGAGGGAGAACATGGTTGCTGGTATGAATGATGATTGACAGACGTTGCTGATGATAGTTGTTGATGACTATCATAATCTTGTTGTAGATATTTCGTCTCTATGTCATGTATATCTAACAGATCGCACACCATAACGTGGGTGTTGCACTTGGCCCTACCTATGCCTCCATTCTCAATGGCATTGGCCCCCCTCTTGCCAAGTAGTTCGCGAATATTGGACAATGGTCTTTGTCATGGCCCTGGCCTTTGCATTTTACACACCATACTTCCTCGCACGCCTCTGGCCACGGTGCCCTATCTAGCTTCAAGCTCTGCATTTCCAGGTAGAGATTCTATAGTTGCACGTGGATTTGTTGAACTCCCAGCCACGGATCCTGTATCGGTGTCTCGTGCAACCTCATCGCCATTTCCAACGCTTCGGCCAGGGTAGAAAGTTTCTGTTGTGATAGTGTCGTCCTCAGGTGTAGTTTCAGAGATGCTACAAACCATGTGCGATGTTGTGCATCCATGAGCATCATATTAGCCTCGCGGATCAAACTCTTTAGTCGCCGATCCAGATCCTAGGGGGTCTCTCTTGGAAGAATCGTGATCTCTTTAAATCTGATGATTGACTGTGTCTCTAATTCCGTTTGGCTAAATTCTCTATTTAGTGCATTCTAGATCTCTGCTATTCTTGCATTTGGGTGATCATCAGAGTGCTTGATATACCATTTCAATGCGTGATCCTACAATGTTCTCACCAATGTAGCCTCCTTAATGTTGTCATCCATGACCCCTTGCGCTTCCCACACCGCTCTTGCCATGAACTAGAACTGCTCTAGATCCTCATTCCCTACTCCTCTAAATACAGGTAGCTTGATCGCGCTCGCTATGATGAATTGCGAGGTTGGTGGAGGTGGAGTGGGTGGAGATGGAGGTGAAGGAGGTGAAGCGGGTGTTCGCGTGGGTGTAGGTGGTAACTACAGAATGCATTGCCTTATCAAACTGACTGCACTTCTCGGAGAGACGCGAGAAAGCTCTTCCTCACTCTCTCGTGAAGGTGAAATTAAGGGATTGTTTCCTACTTCGCCGCTACCTTTGTAAATCTTTCCGCTCCGCGTCGTTCCAAACATTAATGTATTCGCATAACCCACTTTTCACATAACAACATCTTAATCCAGGTATTCAAATATTTAATGTACTTACCTCACGGTCCCTTGATAAAACATCATTCTACTTCGTTGCAGCTTACGGTCATGTCTATCACAAACTCAATGATAAATCCCCCTATTATCTAGTCGAGCCAATGGTCCACAGCTCGTGTGATCTTATCTTCTGATGCCTCTAGTCTGCGCACTAATTCTAGAGTCCACACTATCGGTTGGTTGAGCTTACACCTTCCCTGGCTATCGGCTAACCTCATAATCCACTCATATAGTTCAGAAGGAAAGGATGCGAAGAAGATCTCATGGATTTCCGTATACACGTAGTGATCCAACCACCTTTTCTTGGATACCTACGGAGTTTTGTTTTCCTATGCCACGAACTCGTGAATCTTCTTGTCCAACCACTCTTCAATTTCCTTCTTTGTTGGGTTCCAATGGCACGACATTAGACATCCCTTAGGAAGATCACAGTCATGACAATGGAACCCTTTGTTGGCTAGTTGGGGCTTGACCCAGGTTCAAAAGTGATTTAGCCAAACAAATCCCCAAAACTATCGGCCCTTTCGGCAACAGTCTGCGGTGCACGGACTGAGGTCTCACTCGAGGTAGTATGGGAGGGTGCTGGAACCAGGTTTCCACACCCTAGGGATGTCTTGATGAAATCTAGGAAGTTTGCGAATTGAACCTGCACGCTTGCGCTACTCCGTGCAACCATCTGTCCTTCGCAATTTGTGCAACTACTTCCGTGTAGCTCTGTAAAGAGCGTGAAGAGGTGTTGTCTAGATCCTTTATCCTTACTGTGCTATTATTATAGATCATAACTTAATTGTATGAGCCTAATATTCTCATTAATCATTCAACATTCACAACAAGTGTGCGCAATCATAAAATTATAAAGAGATGCATAAATATAATAGAAGCATAGACACACAATATTTTAGAATCAACTTATCTTTTATTAATTCTCTATCCAAGTACAATCCCAACTCCGCCCTATGCACTCAGTTGTAAGGGTCCGCGCACTCAGCTGTGGACTCTACTAGGCATCTATGCACTCAGTTGCAGAGCCTCTACCTATCACTATGACCCAATACCTTCATATCTACTTCTAACTTCTAACCATGCCTTCGCATCTGTCTATTACTTTTTCAAAAACTAAGATTGCCTTTACACTTAGAGCCTCGCTCTATTTATACAATCCCATGGTCCGCGGACCATGGGTAGGCCAACGCACTTTACATTAAATTACATTATCTTAGGGCTGACAACCCTAGACTCTTGCACTCCGTGCCCACATTTCGTGGGGTCTTTACATTACACTTGACCAAAATTTGGGCTTCAAGCCCCAAAAACATGCTATGGGGGGATCCACTACCCAACACCCTCAAGTATGTATTTATTTTTCCCTAGCTTGCCTAAATTGTGCATTATGCAGTCTCAAGGCTTAGCCCTGACCCTTGACCTTCTTAGCTGCTCAACTAGGCAATTCCTTGAGTTTGTCTCCCAACCTGCCACCCGGTTCCAGCTCAGTATGTGCTTATCATGAATCATGTTAGAATGGGGGTTGATCATACTGATGTTTTCTTGTCATGAGTGGATTTCAGTTGCAGGTATTCTATCATGTCACGACAGGATGCTGATGAAGGAGATGGAGGAGGAGACCATGCTATAAGACACCTTTGAAGTTGTGAAAACAAATTGATCAATCAACAGAGACAAAGGGACACTAGATTGTAGCAATAGCTGTAGATCAATATCACATTAAAGACACCTTATATTCAATCCATGTGGAGGAGGAACAAGAAGAGCATGTCTCATCTCTCAAGAAGACACAAAGAAAGAAGTAGCAAAGAGTGGCTTGACATTACCATGTCATCATTGTCATGTCATGAGTCATCATGTGCCACATCATTTTGTGTATTATGTAAATTTAATATTAGAGAAATGTAATGTAAAGTGGAATTCCAAGAGTCGTCCATGTAATATGAAAAGTCATGTAGGAAGTCCAAAAGTCATAAAGAAGTCAAACATGCATGAGGGTAGTCCAAGAGTCACAAGGGAGGTGAATGATCACCCCATTTTTTATATATACACCCTCACCGCTCATGTAAAGAACTTTTCACCTTGGCTCCTCTTGATGTATCTTGGAACTTTTTCTTAATTTCGAGGCTTGTTGAGCCAACACACTTTCATGCATATGTTGTATATAATGTAAGAATATTCTTTAAAAGTTTTCAATGCATGTTGTTTTCATCTGTACTAAGTAAATTGAACAATTTCGGTGGATTTGGTACTTATCTTGTTGAAGGTGTGTTCTATGTGTTTTAACAATCATTGGTGCCATTTGTAATATTTTGGTAATTTTCCATTGATTCATTCATATGTATATGCTCATGTTTCGTTACTAGGTTAGTATTATTACTTGTATTTTAAAGGCTCACTTTTCTCCCCCCTTTTGGTAGAAGAACCTTGATACATTCTACAACTGAGCATTCCATAAGGCATACTCACTTGTTCATCTTAAGTACCTATGCATTACTCCCTTTTATTGAACATTGTAGCCAAGGAAAATCTCTAAGAACATATGGCTACCAAGCCTTATTTCTTGAAGGGCTCCCACACCAAATTGTGTGAAGTATAATTGGGACTTTTCATTGAGGATACCTCCTTGGTTGACAGATTTCCAGCACTGTCAACACATCACTATATTCCCCACTATTATGTCTCCTTCTCTTTTTATTGATTGCCATAATTTAGATGACTTTCCCCTTTTCTAGCCCTTCTTCACACAATAAATATCATTCTCATCCATTTTATGAATATACATCCATTTTGGTGTCCTCTCCCTCCCCCCTCCTTTAATCTCTTCCCTCTTAGAGCCCTTGACTTTGGCCCCTTCCTTCGACTATGCCCCTATCCCTCTAAACCTATCCTCACTTCCTCTTTTGCTTCCTTGGAATATCTTGGCTTAGGAGGGAACCCCTCCACTAAGATTCTCAACCCTCTTATTCAACCGATTCCCTTAATTAGACTAGAGTTTTAGAGAAAGTTCAAAAATATATGGCTTATGAAATGTGAAAAAATTATCGAAATAACCTCTTGTCTGAGAATTAAAAAACGCAAAATTCTTTACTAATCCTTAACGAAATCTTAATTTAAATATTTTAATAACTTGCAGAGGATTTTTAAAATCTATTTGACCACCATCACCCAGACCTGTCAAGGGGTGTAAGTTTTATACAAGTTAGAAAATTCCCAAGAGAATTGACAACTTCTCTTTGATCCAAGTCAATTTTATCTTAAGCTCCTATTATCCTTCGAGAATCGGGTCGAGTTTTGAATGATGAATTTCGCTATAAAAATTCCTTTCTCTTGAAGTATCCTCCATTGTTTCATCCACCTTAGGGATCTTTCCACCACTCATAGCGCTTGACACTAAAAATAGGAAGTGTGAATGAAGTATCGATTGACGTGGTCATTCATTTTATATGTCTAATCACCCTCACAATGATCATAATGGATCAACTCATCTAATCGCTTAAAATCATATTTGTATTAATGGTGATTGGATATCCCAATGTAATTAAATGCCACAGATTTCTCCAAGACTCATTTCCCAAACAAGGTAACCTGACCTTCATTTTTGTTACTTAGCAATGTAGAAACATCCCTAATGGGAGCTGAATGTTGTAATCGGATTTGAAAAATGATATTAATCCTCTTTTGAGTATATTATTAATGTTAATTGAAATTTTATTGAGTATACATGGATTTTACAAAGTTTGTATGAAATCGATTTTAAAAAAAAAAAGAACAAGCAAAATTATGAATCTCATGTTAAAGCCTTGTGTTATTTTTCAATTTGAAGAAAAAATATTGTTTCAAAACAAAGCAATGCAATCCTTGCATCAGATGATGGTTTTTTATTCAAATACTTTAGAATAATCAACCTAATATGATCAAACAGTTAAAACATTTTCAATCCAATCACGGGTGTTTCCTTCATATTTGGAAAAGCAAGAAAGTTAATCCACGTTTTTTGATCTGATATGATTGGAAAATTGACATTTGTCCAATCCAATGGTCATAAAACACATTGGATTTCTACTTGCATGACAGTTGAAGTAACCTTTGTGATCTAATGAGATCTGATGGTCAAGGATATTTGGATCCAATGACCGTTATTTCATATCAGATGACAACATCAAGGGACATTAACGACCCTTTTTCGATTCAATATGATCTAGCGACTAAGATACAATGGGATCAAAGATATTTACATCCTTTCGTAAATTAATCAATGTGGCAGTTGAGCCAGGAAATCGGTCTAATGCATCTGACGGTCAAAATGATTCCCATATAACTAATGCAATTTAAATTCATATCTTCCACATTAATTCATCACTTAACCTAACAATTTTAGGTTGATTTAGCATACTATAAAAGTGATATACAACATGCCAACCTTTATTAACTAAATTCACGAGTTTAAACCCTTGTTTTCATATTTAAAGTTGATTATTACAACAAAAATTTTGCATGCGCCTCATACAATTTCAAGACAAGGGTAAAGACAAATTGGGTGAAGTCTAAAGAAAACAATAAGTCTCCAAGCCTTATTACTACATTCAAATATTTATATTTAATAGTGTTACAAATATTTCAGAGTATAAATGGTCATAAAAAACGCAAATGAAGTTTTTTCTAATATACTGGCTCAAATTCAAGATACCCACATAGATAATGTTGATATACATGTTGGCATTATGACACAGGTTTGGCACTATGACACATGTGTTTTCCTTGATGGCAACTCACTCAGATGATAGATCACAGTTTAGGCTCTCAAAATGAAATAAAAAGAGATATACGCAGTTTCCTCTTAACCAAGCAGCGTATACACGCAGTATCACCGATCAAAAGTCGCGTATGCGTATGCACGCACTTTCATGCACGGAAAAGTGTGTACATGTGGGAAAACTAATTTTTAGTCCATGGTATTTAGTCCCTGGTATTTGGACCTATGGTTTTGGACCATGATATCGCGTCCGAAGTGTTGAACCCAGGTATTGGGTCCCAAGTATTGGTTCTAAGTGGTTTTGGACCATGGTATTAAGTAAGGCCTAAGACTATAAAAGGGGAAGGAGATAATTAGGCAAAATCACTCACTGAAGGATTAAATATCTTATGAAGAGAAAGATCTAGAATACTGGTCATTGGGTTATGGTGCATAGCTGGATCTGGATCAACTAGGAACCTGAGCGCTAAGAGAAGGATAAGTTCTATTGATGGGTCAAGATCTTAAGGCTTGAATAGTAGTATCTTTGTGTGATTTTGATCTGTTATATTTGTCACATGACTTGTCTATAAATTTGATAATCTGGGTATAACTGATGTCTGAATATTTGAAAAGGGAAAATTTTCTTTTATAGATCTGTACACAGGTTCGACACAGCAAAGGCGCGTATACATGCTGGGTCAGTGATTCAAAACAACATATACGTTAGTTTGCCTTAATACAGAAGCGTATGCATGCAGGTTCTTCATCTTGAAGTAGCGTACATCTCATAAAATATGTTTTAGCTACTTCTGTTTATTGTTGCAGTATTTTGGGTTCAGGATTGGTGTCTGGTTATAGTTACTATATTCGGGTTACAACATTCAGAAAAGTGATTGATTGATTCAGTTTTGGTTGGTACAAAGGGGATTGGTTGATGCAGATATATTTGATGTTTGATTGATGTTACTTATGGATCCAGTCTGAAAATTTATGAAACATGGTCCCTGGAAGAAAAGAGAAGGTTGCAGCCTTCTATAGGTCCGCACCTACGTACTACATACATTATCTAGTACAAGAGCTAAGGGGGTTATAGCTCCCTTCCAGGAGAAGCTGGAGAACGAGAGAAGGTTCTAGCCTTCTGCAGGTAGAAGCTTGCGTAATGGTATAAGACTACACCAGTACATAAATATTGTAAAAAGAAGTTTCTTATTAACAAGAAGATAGAGAAGCATTACAGCAGGTGGTTTTCAACCACATTGGGTTTCCACCTTATATCTTGTTTTCATATCTGTGATGATTTGTTATGTTTACTGCACCTGTTTACTATCCTTATGGTTAATGAAGTTTAGATGCACTGATTAAAGATCAAATAGATCAATTAAATCTTAAGTTTATTGAATATATGCTAGTTGCTGCAGACACAGTTGCGTGTATACGCTGGTTTCCATATCTGAAGTAGTGTATATCTAAGGTTGAAAATGAAAAATTATTTGACTTGATAATACTGATTCACCCCCCCTCTCAGTATTATTTCCAACAATTGGTATCAGAGCAGGTCCTTCAAAAGAAGCTTAATCGGTTTAAGGAAGATCTATCATCATGAGCAATTACGAAAAGGAGGCATCCATTAGGCCACCAATCTTTGATGGGAGAAACTGCGTCTATTGGAAGGTAAGAACCACAACCTATCTTCAATCTCTTGGTGCAGAAGTTTGGGATATTTTGGAAGGAGTATACACATTCCCATCAGCAACTCCTACAAATACAGCTGGTAAAATGCAGTATGAAACAAATGCAAAGGTTGTCAATACTCTATTGGGGAGTCTATCTCAATCAGAATTCGTCAAGGTTATGTAGCTAAAAACCTCCAAAGAAATATGGGACAATATCATTCTAAGTTATGAAGGAGATGATCAGGTAAAACGTGCAAAACTACAATCTCTCAGAATTCAATATGAAACTCTCAGAATGCACAATGATGAAAGTGTGGCTAATTATTTCTTACGTATAGATGAGATTGTTAATTGCATGAAAAACTTGGGTGAAGAAATAAAAGAAGTTACTTTAGTTGAAAAAGTTCTAAGATCTTTGTCTTTTAAGTTTGAATCAAAAGTTTCTGCCATAGAAGAAAAGCAAAATCTTCAGAGTATTACTATGTCACAACTGCACGGAATCCTAGTTGCTTTCGAAATGAGAAAAGGGAGACCACCAAACATGAGAGAAGCCGCATTAAAAGCTTCAAGAAAAGGAGAATACAATGAGTCAGGGCATACATCAGAAGAAGAGGAAGAATCAAACTTTGTCAAGAACCTTCAACGGGGTTCTGGAAGATTCAGAGGTAAGCTACCTTTCAAATGTTTTGCTTGTGGGAGAGTCGGTCACTATGCAACCAAATGTCCTCATAAAGATAAGCTTGATAAAG